>JBBMOL010000452.1:0-100283 GCA_037954665.1 Laguncularia racemosa
AGAAAAGACAAATCTATTAATGTGAGACCTAGGCACTGAGGTATGACAAAAACCCCCTAACCCAAATTTAAAGGGGGTGCAAACCCTAGACTTTACTTTGGTTATGGGAAGACTGTGTGGATTTCATTCATAGGTTTTGTTCATGCATACATATTTTTGAAAACTTGTTTGAAATTGATTTTTTTGAAGCATATTAGATATCGCACTCCATCTATTGCCTCACCATGACATCAAAAATTAAAAAATTTTCTAAAAAAAAATTTTTTTCTTTTTGTGAATAAAAATATTGTTTTTTTTTGTTGGCTAGTTTTTTTTTTTTTAAGGGCCAAAAGAAGCAAAAAATAATTTAAATTAAGTCAAAACATTAACCCAATCTTTAACAAAAACAATAAAAACATAAAAGGATCACACATAAAAACAACTAAACAAAAAAAGGGATTAAAAAACCAATTGCAGGACAACTTCGAATTTTAGTTTGTCCAAGGTACCAAGGGGGGTTCAATTTCTAAAAAACCCAATCAAAACTTTTTGGGGTGACATCCCTAAATATACATAAAGTTGAACCTAAAAAATGAAACAAAAAATGTTGAATTTTTAATATAAAAAGATTAACTGATACCCCCCAAAAAATATTATATCTAAAATATAAAATAAAATGAAAAAAAAAAAATAAAATGTATTTGAAGAAAAAATTTAATTGATTTACTTGAAATTTTTTCAAACAAATAGAAAAAAAAAATTCTAACAAAACCTACCGAAAGGAAACTTGCGAACTGTTCACTTTCAAAAGCATAAAACGGACTTTTAACCCGGAACACCAACGACCCAATAATTTTCCACCCCCCCTGGTTCCCTCGCCTCTTTCCACATTTATCGAAAACTGCGTGCGCGATCCTTTTGCGGGGAAAATCGATGGGACTTCCTTTCCCTCTTCCTTCTTCTTTCCTCTTTCTTTCCCAAATTTTTCCATGAAACCCCCAAAAATTCCCAACCCGAGATTTTCTCTCTCTCAATCCCACCAAACCACCAAATTCAAAGTTTGCCACAAGCTGTTTCATTTTTTTCCAACCCCACAACCCCCAATTTGGTCGGAAAAGGGGGGGGGGGGGGTAAGGGGTTTAAAAAAAAATTTTTCCCTATGTCAGGGAAACAACGTTACGTAGGCAACCTTAAAAAACCACAACTTACCCCCTTCACCACCCCCGACAAACTACCACCACCACTACAAACACGTGGGGGATACTAAAATAACTGCCATTAACCTGCCCAACAACGACTTTTTTGTAAGGAAATAAATCAAAAATTTTGAATTTGTTAAAAATCTGTAGTTTTAGTGTAAATTATATGCATAAAGATTAAATTTTTTATCTCGAAATCTCATCCAAATTGTTTGAAACGAATTATAAAACATTTGGAGTCTTTCCCAAAAAAATTTTTTAAAAAGAAAAACTCTTAAAAGGGCTCGGAACACAAATAATTGGGGAAGTATGCAATATCCGCCGCTTTTGTCAGTTTGGATGGGCTACTTTGATCCATGTTTTTGAACTCACTTAGATAAATTTTGCAAATATTTTTGTACAATTTAAGAGTACTCATGGTAATTAAGGATCGGGTTTTGTCAAATTTTAGAGGTCGAAAAAATAAGAAAAGTGAATCGCGTGCACACGTTGGGCTGCCAATCGGGACCCAAAATTAGAATCACAATTCCACACGGATAAATCTTTGCAAAGGCCCCCTCAATATATTAATTTCAGGCAGGCCCGCTTTCGCAAAAATGTAAAGGACAAAAAGGAAACAAATTGTCAACAAACAATGAATGGTTTTTTTCCGGGTCAGAAGGGGTTACACTATAGTGAAGGACGGTCATAAAAATTAAAAAGTTAACTCAGCCCTAAAATTTAATTCTAAAATAACAATTTTAGACATCATTTTACATATATGCCTATTTTTGCAAATTTTTTGGAGGTGCTTTTTTTACTCTATTGAGAAATTATACTAGCGGGTGTTATATAACAAAAAAAACATCAATTTCCCTTTTTAGCTAAATTTTACCCTTTAAATATTAGAAGCGGTGATTTTTTATAAGCCATGGTAATTAAATACAAAAAGGGGCTTAATTTTTTTTTAAAATTTTTTCAAATTTTAAAGATTTACCTACTCATCTAGAAGAATAGAAAAATTTATGGCTTAAACCAAATTTTTTTTTTTAAAAAAAAAGGAGGCTTCGACAATGTGATTAAAATTTTTAATTTACTCATACTACCCTAATAAATAGGAAACCTTAACTTTTGGTGAACACTGTATTTAAAGGGATTACTCAATTTAACAAACAATACTCGAAAATAAAATGACCACTTGCATCTTGTCGAGTCACAAACCTTTAAAACTTAAGAAATCACCTATTTTGTGATGTAATTGATTTATATCATTACTTAACTTAGAGTTTAATACCATGATTGATATTCAGTTTGTGACATGTCTTAATCAAAGACAGGCTTATCGATAGAAATACGTACACAATATGATTAATAGGGATACCGACTTATTAAAAGGGAAATTTAATTCATAGCTTTACTTATATGCTCAATCATGTTTACCCCCCAAAACATGTTTTTCATGGAGGGCTAAAACAACCGAAAGCATATTTTTATAAAAAAAATTTTTTAACTAAAGGACAAAGGGGTTATTTACAAATATTTGGGTTTATGAAAGGGACCTAATTTTCACATTTGAAAACCCAGTTTACATAAAGGACCTAAGGGCTATTTTGATTTAAAGCTTATTTTTTTGAGAAACTAAGGCACTTATTTGTTACTTGAGCTCTTCAGGGCGCTCATCTTTTTAATTTGGGGGAACTATCAAATTCATTCTATTTTATCTCAGGAACACCAATTGCGTTTATTTTTAAAACATGGGAGCAACTCAGGTTGCTTATATTTACTCGAAGTTACCAAAGGCCACCAAATTTGCTCTGTTAGGAAAAGGCCAATGCATACATGTGCATTAGCGTAGCATATTATAAAACCAAAAATTAATCATAAATTTTAACACCAAGTTAGCTTAAATTTTTTAAAACCTTATTCATAACCCGTATCTTAAATTAAAAGAAATAAAAATTTTAAAAAGTAAAAACCGGAAAAATTTTTTGAAATAAATGATAAAAAAAATTTAAAGCCATTGATTTAGGATGACTACAAAAAATTTCGATATTAACGATGTTTAATAAACTTTTCTAAACATGAAAAAAACATCGCTAAAAAGTTTTAGCCACGAAAAAAACTTTGCTACACATCCAAAGGTCTTTTGAAAAAAAATTTTCACAAGTTAATAAAATAAACTTTATAAAAATAGAAAAAGCTAAAGTGTTAAATTGGCAATACTTAAGCATAGTAAAAAATAATAATAGACAACTTTTAAAAACATATAAAACCAAAATTAAAAAATTAATTGAAAAAAAAACGTTGAAAATATAACATTGCAACATTTAAACATAGTAAAAGATAACATTAGTATGTTTACATTAATAAACGAATTATCCCAAACTTTTAAACGTATGAAACCAAAATTAAAAAAATTTAATGGACACAAAAAGCGTTCAAATGAGAACTTTTGCAACGTTAAAATTTAGTAAAATAGTAGCATTAGCAATGTTACACTAACTAAAAGTAACTATATGGGATTTTTAAAATGAAATAAAACACAATTACAAAAATTTAAATGAGTTTTACAAAGCATGAATGATAACATTTGCGCTTTTAAAAATTTAAATTTAAATTTTAAATTATTTGCGACATTTAAACTTTAAATTAAAGTTAAAATTATTTGCAACGTTTAAACTTTTTTTTGGTTTAAACGATTTAAATGTTTAAATGTTGTTTAAGTTAACCAAAAGCAACATTTTAACTTTGTAAACAGTATATTGGGGGCGACTTTAAAAAACATCATTGTTAACCCAAATTTGCAAATTTAAATGGGTAAATTTCAATGACATAGATTCACCTGTTTTCACAACCCCCTCATATTGCCATGTTATCCTTTTTATTTATGCAAAATTACATATACAAAATACCATAAACTCAACAATATTCTCACATATCCTACGAAATAAACCCAAAATAAAAAAAACTTTCACATCAACAAAATTTGGGGAAACAATACCTTAACTAAAACCCAAAAAAACAAATCAAATAAAATCAGGAATTCAAACTTATTACATTAAGATTAAACATTAAAGAACTTGCTAACACCCTATTTCTCGCATCAACCTTCCTCATACTATTTTCATCATCAACATCGCTATATTATTACTTACTATTCACATCACATTGTTAGATAAATTTGGGTGAATGAATAAATCCTACACTTATCAAAATACCCCATGCCAATGCTCTTAGACATATTGCCAAGCCCAATACCTACAAAGTAAAGAAATGCCCTAAAAATTTTAAAAACAATTACAAATAATGGCATATCAACCCAATTTAAACACTAAAAAAAGAACATAACAAAAGAACTCATTGAAAATTTGAAGTTGAAGCTATAGATTGTACCCATGTCCTTTGATACCTAATAAGGCGGGAAAGATGGTTTACTAAGGGGGTTTGGGCTTACATGCGCACTCCAACTTTCTTCAGCACATTCTTAACTTTAGTGTATAAATCATTTAAAGGAACATAATGCTTTTGACAATTTCCCTAAAAATTTGGGTTATAAAAGTTTAAGATTAATTGAATGAAATAATATAGAAAACCTCACGCTTGATAAAAAACAAGAGATTCCAACAACTCCTGGACCATTTAATGCAAGGGTTTTTATCTCTGCTCAATTAAGGAAGCATAGGGAGGCAGGAATTAAAGGAAAACCCCTCTATGCATCGCCACTCCCTTTTGCATTTTGTTTTTTTTAACTACTACATCGGGGCTAATTCCCCCTTTTGTCACTTCAAGTGTTTTAATCTAAGTATTGCATCAAGATTGATTAAAAATTATGTTTACGAAAAATTCAAGGATCACATACCCTTTTTCAACGAAGAGTTAACAATTGGAATAAAAGGGAAAAGCATACAAATGTAAATTTTAAACAACTTTTGGGATAATTGTCGATAAAAGTCAACAAATGCTATAAAGCATATGCAATGGCGGAACTAGAAAGATTTTTTCAAAAAACAACTTGTCAGATGAATGAAAAGCAAAATATTTTTTTAAAAAGTTAAAAAACCCACTTGAAAAATTTTTCATTTCCTTCAAAAAAAAACTGGGCAGAAAAACAACATAGTAAAATTAAAAATTTTAAAAATAATTTTTTTTGTTTGAGTTTACTATTTTGTCAAAAAGATTTTAATTTTCAAAAAAAATTTTTTATTATTAAAAAAAAAAAGTATTTCATCTATTACAAAGAAGTTTTTTAAAAAGTTTGCCACTACTCAAATTTTAAAAATTTTTCAATCTATATACTGTCTTATTGCTAATTAAGCCCAAATCGACCTAACAAAGCTAAAGCAACAAAGGAAACATCACAATATATTTGGGGTAAAAGTGCAATTTCAATCCATTCAATCTCGAACAGAAATTGTGATTTTAAATTTAACAGAAAAGGGCTTTCTTATTTTCTAAGTTCAAAACACAAGCTTCACTATTTATTTTTTGAACATTCATTTCCCCTTATTTGTAATGTTTCTAAGATTTCAAAAGACTACCGGCTTATTCTTGACAAAATTTAAATTTTTGGCCATAATAGGAACATACAACTAACAAAAGATGATGAAGAAAACAAACGTGTGTAAAGACCTTTGACAATTTTTAAAATAGAATTAAAAAATCAATTTTGTGGGAACTAGAATTAAAACCCAATGATATCATTTCCCTTTTTTGGCAAGGGAAAAATAAGCATTGCTTTGACTATTTTTCTACATGGCCATTTTTGGAAACCACAACAAACGCTACAAAAAGAAACCTTGGAAAAACCAATGTCAAGGACCAAAATACAAGTACTAAAGCCAATGGAAAATCAACAAACAAAGTCCAAAAAAGGGCATGATTCAAATTGCCCGTAAACCCTTTTGCATGAACAATTTGCTCAAACTAAATTATTTTTTTCCCAAATTTGGAATTTCAAAAGCAATAAAAGAAAAAAGCAAAATTTAAATTTCCTTTTCCCAAGTAAATGGCATAAAACCCTAGATTGAAAAATGGACCCAAATTGCATAAACAAAAAAAAATAAGAATAACAATCCTTACCCGATTTTATCACAAATTTTTTGGAATTAAGATCAATTTTAAATTTATTGATTTACTCACATACATCCAAGCCACTCGCCACAAACTAAACTGAATTGAGAGAGTATTTGTAAAGAGTAAAACCCCTTTACACGTAAAAGGATTTGAAAGGGGGGCCCTTGTCAAAAGCTCCCTTTTAACCTTCTTGCAAGTTTTTAATTTCTATAAATGGGGGCAAAGTAAAAAGGAAAAATACAAGTGAAAAATAACAAAATGTGATTGGTTTTAGCTAAAAGGGAAAATTTTACAAGAAAACCCATCGAAGTGGCCGGCTTTTTCACTTCATGAAAATTGTTGAACGGTTTCCTTTTTTTGAGTAACCCAAAAAAACCCACGATTGATCCTTAGTGAATTTTACCTATTGTTTTTGTAAAACCATAAATTCACTTGCTAAAATGCAAAACAAATCGTTATTAGACAAATAAAAAAACATGTGGATGTTTGGCTCATTTGTTAAATTTGATTTCCCTACCTGGACCCAGAGTTTGACTCCCATCATCCCCTTTGGGTTTTTAAAAAGATTTGCCCTCAAATCAAAAGGGGTCTTTTTTTTAGACAACTCCCTATTTTATTGTGCTTTTTGGGCCAAAGTCCTAAAAGCCATTATTTTTATTGATCTCTTTTAAAATTTGTGAACTTTGGAGGGAGACATATAGTAAAGAAAACCCTGTCACCACTTTTCTGAAACATATAAGTTTTCAAACTTACAGTAGCACAATCTTGTAAAAGAACAAGCCTTACCCACAATAAAAAGGCCACATAGGATGAACACATAGATAATCTCATCACTATATCTATCTCAAAATATTTAAAATGGCACCTTTCCCTTCTAGAAACATGCAACTACCTTGATCACCAGCCAAATGTAATTTAAAAGGGGGTATGGATGTAGACTATGCTATTTTGTAATTTAATTACAAATACAACAAATGCAACTACCACCTCGATGAAAAAACACAAATTCCCTCATTCGACAAGGTGAGGAATCGGTTCTCCCTCTGTTGTCCTTGACATCTAGAATGTCGTCATAACCCTCATAACACTTTAAAATAGGCAAGTATTTACACCCCGGTCTTATTGTTTTAGCATCATGATCTTTAATATTCCTATAGAGTTAGGGACAAATTTTTAGCTTACAATTCTACATGATCACTTTATTGATAGAACAATTTCCAAGACCAACACCAGGGCCCGGCTAAGGGTCCCCAGAATCTAGTTAGGGGGTTTTTCAAAAAAAAACCTAACCTTGAAAGTCTAACCACTTCTACATCTTTTCACATAATTTTGATGCATTTTAGCAGGTTTTATTTGTTAGCTTACAGGGCAAAAACACCCTTTTTACTGAGTAACAGGGGTTTTCAAATGAAACTGATTCAAAAGCTTCTTGAAACTGGCATCTTTAAGGACCATTTCTTTAATATTTTCCTTTTTATGAACTATTTTTGGTTGTATTTTGGTTTTGGGACCTTTTTTTCCATTAACTTTTATTTTGGGTTGCACCTTTAAAAAAAAACTTTTAATTTTAAGCACTTTTTTAAACCCAGAAAAGCAAATTTGGGGTTTAAGGCTTTTTTGCAGAATAAACACCTCTTTCACGGTGAATTAGGGTTCATACCTTGGGTTTCCCAATCTTATCAATTTTAATTCAAAACTTAAATTGGGCGAGTGACACTTGAAATTTTGAGTTATATCAATTTCTTTTTTGTGATTTCTTTTTCTTCTTAGTGTGTTATACTAGGGGTTATTAAGATATTCTTGTTCAGATTTACATCTTATTGTACCGAATTTTTGTTTATTTGAAGTCTTATCATTTGATTTGGGTCATCATTTAAAAGTTTCCTTGAAAACGTGAATTTTACCATTGGAAAAGGGAACTTTCTTTACAGTTTTCTTTGTCAAAAAGAGGCTTCATTTGCGTGGATTTTATGTATTAAGTGTTTTTAAAACCAATCCCTGTGGTATCAATTTTTTCATAGAAAAATTGAATTTTATTATTTTAAAATTGGTTCATTTGAAAAGTCCATTTTTGGGGTCCGAATTTGCCTAACTTGAAATTTTTCTTAAGTCTTTTATGTTTTTAAAGTGTCATTAGGCCACATCTTTTGGATCAAAGCTCTTGTTTAGAGAAGGGAATTGGGGTTTTATTCAATTTTTGTGGAAGGAAACAACATTAGGGTTATCAAATGGAAAAAATCAATTTTGTTTTGTTGTTTTTGTTGTAGTTTGAATTGCGAAATTTCTTTGGGGTTGGGGTTTTTATTTGCTGATTGTTTGGTTTTTGGGGGGAAAGGTATTAACCACTTTTTGGACACAATTATGTGGGAAAGGGAGAATACAAAGTGAAGTTTCTTTAGCAAATTGTTTTTTTAAATTGTGAAACTACCAATTGTTCCGTGTAGTTGCTTGTGGGATTGTGGATTGTGAAATTTTTTTGTTTGAAATTTCCCTTTTGTAATTTTGAATTTTTGAAATTAAATTTTTCAAATTACATTAAATTGGTTAGTAAGGATTATTTTAAATTTAAATCTAGGGAAATTTAAATTTGGGAGTTTAATGATTGCATTTGAATTTGAAATTCATTGTTACCAATTGAGAAGGCTTCAAAAAGTGAAGTTTTTGAAATTCAAATTGAAAGTTCTGCCTATAGTGGGGTTTGAATTCATTTCGGGAAAGCTACTTATTAATCCTTGTCTTCATTATTTTCCTGGAAGTTGAAGATTTCTTTTATTCATTATCCCTTGGGTTTTACCGTGGGAAATGTTACATATTTAAATTTTAGTTGTTACTTGTGTTTGCCGTGAGGAATTGTGGGAAATTTAAAATTTTTTCACCGGTCTTAAAAGATGGGAAATTGCACGTGTTGATTGAGTTAAAATTCACAATGTCCCAGTGAAATGCTTTAATATGCTAAAATTGCGAAGTTCTTAGTACACTTTCTATAAGGAAAGAACAAAGGGAAAAAATTTTTTCCACACTTCTTATAGGGTACAAGGAAATTTGTGTGTCCTAAAATAATGGGTAGTTTACTAAAGTAGTCGCATCGTTGGGATCGAAGCTAAACTTTTAAATATTCCACACCTAAACCTTTCAAACACTTGGCTTAATGAACAAGGGAGTTTTTATGTTACCCAAAAAGCTAGGGGAACCCTCAGAGGGGGAAAAGTATTGTGTGAAATTGAGTGTGTATCTTTCCCCTGGCATCTCATATTTTTTTTGGTAACCCTTTGGGTTTTATAAAGGAGGGTCTTTCTGATGGCTTCAGAAAAAATTAGTTTCAAAAGGACGACAAAACGAATTTTTCTAATCCTAGCCACCTTCGAGGGCCCTAAAGTCCAACAAAAATTTAACGACCATCAGAGGCTAAAAAGGTTTTTTCTTCAAAAAAAATGTTTTTAAGGGAAAAAGGGGTTTTTTGATGACAGGGTGGATGGAGAGAATAATCACAAGGAGGCTCCAACTACTTACTTCATTGGATTTTCCCAGGCTACGGGAATCAAGCCTCTACCTCCCCATTTCTCAGGTATTAAATGAGATACTGACCCTTTTCTTTATAATTTGCCAACGGGTTACCCCCCTTGAAGGGGTAAGCACCATTTATCTTATCCCGGGTTTGTGTTACCAAACCGACCCGCATACCAGAACCTAAGGGGGCAAGGGAAATTTAAACGTCATAATGAGTTTTTGTGAACGAGGGGTTTTTTAAGGGGGAGTCTCAGCCCATGCGCTGTTCCCGCCCTTCTTTTTCCCAAGAAGGAGGGCTTGGAGAATGTGCATTGAACAGAGCCCCTCAAAAATCACATTAAATAAGTATCCTATCCTAGACTTGATGATATTTGGATACTGTATGGGTTCACAGATTTTCCCAAATTATCTTAAAAACGATACACCAGATTCGGGTGAGGGGAAGGGGGTAATGGAAGACCGTTTTAAAACCGCCATGGACTTTTTGAATGGGTTTGGTTAGCCCTTTTGGGTTTTATAATCTCCTAACACTTTTAGAGATTTTTTAAAACCCGTATTGAGGAGTTCTTAGAAAAATTTGTTATGGTTTTTTTGAGATATTCTGATCTACGCAAAAACCAGAACAACATGGGAGCACTTCGGGCATTTTTCTCAGTACTGAAGCAAACAGTTATTTCGAATTTTCAAAAGTGTTCCTTTTGTCAAACCGAGGTAACATTTTTGGTTTTTTTTGTGTCAGGTGTAGGGGTTAAGAGAAGGAGAAAGTAGGGCAGTTAAGGAATGGCCAACACCCACTTCATTTTCGAGGGAAAAATTTTCATAGGCGCATCTTTTAATAACCCTTTCTCCAAAATTCAGTACATTTTCAGCCCCTCAAGAAATGACTAAAAGAGTGTTCCCTTTCATCTGAGTGAAAAAGGGCCCAAAAGGGGTTTTTAAGAGATTAAGGAAAAACTCACTTTTGCCCCATTACTGATCTTACCTGATTTACAAAATTTTTGAATTGGAATTTATCTTCAGGGTTTGGGAATTTTGCTGTATTTAAAGCAGGAGAAGAGGGGCCCATTGCATATTTTAGTGAAAAGTTTAGGGAGCAACTTTGAACTATTCTATTATATAAGGAATTTTTTTTTCCCATTTTTGGGGGCCATGACAGCAGCATTTCTCCTCCCAAAGGGGTTTATTATTATACGATCATGAATCTTTGAAACATTTCAGGGGGCAAAATAATTGTCTAACTCGGGAAATGGTGGAATTTCTGGGGGGTTTTGCTTTTGTGATTAAAACAAAAGGGTAACAATATTGTTTCTACACTTTATACACGGTAGTACTAACACTTCTCTTTAATCAAAATTTCTAGGTTTTAACGTTGAAGGAACAATATGTAAGTGATGGGAAATTTTAAAATTTTTCATGGAGAGGTTCCTTTTAGGGGGGATATATGATGGTTTTTGTGTGATAGATGGCTTTTTTTATAAATCGGAAAAATTTGTATTTCCCTCTGGATCGTGAGGGGAAATTTTTTAGGGGAAAGCCATCAAGAGGTTTTTTCAGGGCAATTTGGTGAGAAGAAACTCTACCAATTGAGGGGGAATTTTTACTAGAAAGGCATGATAAGGGAATTTCCCAAGGGATTTAAAAAGGTTGTGTTTTTAAAAGAGCCAAGGGAGAAAGGGGCACAGGGTGAAAATATGCCTTTACCATACCATCTAGGCCTTGGCGAATACCCAAGATTTTTTTGTTGGGATTTCCCAGAACAAAAGAGGGAAAGACTCTATAGGTGGGTTTTTGATCGATTCACAAAATGTCACTTTTGTCCATGCCACAAAACAGACGATGCTCTTTTTTTTTGCAACCTTTTTGGGCGGAAATTGTCAAGTTACTGGAGTTCCACACAGCATAGGTCAGACAAAATACTAATTCCTTAGTTTCTTTGGGGAAACACTAGGAAAAAACTGGGTACTAAACTGATGTACGTACCTCTTGCCATCCCCCAAACTGAGGAAAACAGAGGGTTTTCAAACCCCACGCTTGGAATCTTTTCAAGCAACGTTGGCAAAACCTTTCTATTGGACTTGGTCTTTTCCATGTTGATTCGCTTACAATAGGTCTACTCATAGTTCAACCCTAAATCCCCCTTTGAAGTTTTTTTATGGCATAACCCCTTCTTTTCCCTTGTTTTATAGCTGGACCCCGACAAAGGAAAAAAGCTTTGTGGAGTTGACCGAGCACAACAATTCAACACATACATGATCGGACCACTAAACACCTTTTAAAAACCTAGGGAAAAATAGAGGATCCCAAGGGAAAAAGGCACGGAAAAACCATCTCTATAAACCAGGGGATTTTGTTTGGTTAATCTAGAAGGGGAAAGGGTTTCCACACAAAAAAAATCACGAAACTATCTCCTAATCGACGGCCATCAGGGCTTAAGCGCACAAAAACAATGCTTATCGCATGAGTTGCCAGGAGATTATGGAGTATCAGCCGCTTTTAAATTTTAACTTTCACCTTTTTTTACAACCTTGCACAAAATCCCCAATTTGGGGGAAATCTTCCCGAAGCCCGAGGGGATGATAGGAATCAACTTTTTCCAGGACCTATCACCAGGCCCGAGCTAAGGGCCCAGAATCTATTTTTTGAGGGTTTTTCAAAAACCAACCTTGAAAAAACTAACTCACTTTTTACATCTTTTCACATAATTTATGCATTCACAGGGTTTAATTATCTCTTACAGACAAAACACCCTTATTACTAAGGAATCAAGGGTTTTCAACTGAAACTGATTTAAAAGCTTCTTGAAGACCGCATCTTTTAAAGGACCATTTTTTTATATATTTACTCTTTTTTGAACAATTTTTTGTATTTTGTTTTGGGGCCTTTTATTTTCTGTAACTTTTATTTTGGGTTTGCCCCTTAAAAGTGGGGAAAATTGTAATTTGAGCACTTTTTTAAAACCCTTTAAAAAAGCAAAATTTTGGTTTTTGAGAGCTTTTTTTTGCAGAATTACACCTCTTTTCACGGTGAATTGGGTTTAACCCTTGGGTTTCCCAAACCCTTTTCAATTTTTAATTTCCAAAACTTGAAATTGTGGCGAGTGCAAAATCTTGAAATTTTTGAGTTTTTAATCATTTTCATTTTTTTTGATTTCTTTTTTCCTAGGTTTTACTGGTTGATTAGAGAATTCTTGGGCAATTTACATCTTTGTACACAATTCTTGTGATTATTTTAAGTACTATCATTTGATTTGGGTCAACATTGAAAAGTTTTTTTTGAAAACGTGAATTTCACCATTTGGGAAAAGGGAACTTACTTACAGTTTTCTTTTTTCAAAATTTAGGGTTCATTTGCATGATTATAGATATTAAATGTTTTTAAAACCATTCCCTTTTGGGATTCCAAATTTTATCATTTTTAAATTTAATTTCTCTTTTAACATTGGTTAATTTTAAAAATGCCCTTTTTTGGGATCCCATTTTGCCTAGACTTTAGATATCTTTTTTTAATCTTTTGGATGTTTTTTAAAGTGTCATTAGGCACATTCTTTTTGGGACAAAGCCTTTTTGAGAGAAGGGAATTGGTTTTTTCATTTCGTGGGGTGTCAAAAATTAGGGTTGACAAGTGAAAAATGCAATTGTGTATTGTTTTTGTTTTGTAGTTTTTAGATTTCGAAATTGCGGTTTTCGAAGAAGTATCTCTGAAATCCCAATACAAATACCACAAAGTTTAAATTTTTTTTTCTCCCCATTTCCAGGATTACTCATCTGCAAAATAAATAAGGACCATTATCACTAAGTCCCCTATCTCAAACCCAATCCCTTGATTTTTTTCCCTTTTTCAACCATCGTATCGGCTAATCCCATTGCCCCCTAATGGTTGGCCCAACTGCTCACTACCCCTGAAATCTTTTAAGGGAACAAACTGTTATAACACCATAATACCCAAATTCTAAGAAATTTTAAGCCTTTTAATTGAAATTAATCAAAAATCACCGAATTTGATCTTAATCAAAAAATATGTTGCTTTCAGGGGTAATGAAAGATCACGAAAGAATTGAGAAGAAAAAAGAAAAAGAAAAAGAAAAATATCCTCTGTTGAGCCCCCATATCAGGGCATTAACAGCAACCACCACCACCCCCCATATAACAGCAGACCAGGGTTTTAAATACACTTCCTTCATTTTTCCCCCTTTCTTTGTTTTCTACTCAACAAACCAAAGGGGAAACTAAGCAAGGCATTCAAAATTCAATCTACCGGGTTGTAATCATGAAATCAGTTTCCTTCATGAAATTTTTTCTTTCACTGTTAGGGCTATGGAAAAAAACCTAACTTTTGATCCATTTGAACTATTTTGTCTATATGAAGAATATTTAATTGATGTTTTATGATGTCTTTTTTTCCTACATTGGGGCATAATTAACTTAGATTCATTTTCCAGAATATGAGTTTATGCTTAATAAATTTGAGTTATTTAAAAACGTTTTAGATCAGATTTATGTTTTGGATGAGATTTGTCTGTTTTTAAGATAGAAACGAAAATCTTTTTGTTTAACATTCATTTGAACGAGTTCTTTTGCTTCATGCATTCAGATTCTATTAAAAGAGGGGAGATCCAATTGATAAATCTAAGATTTGATAAGAATTTACTTAGAAGTAAATTTTCTGCTTCTTGGAAATAACGCTAAAACTTAGAAAAATTTTTCCCTTTGCTTCTAATGATTTTGTGACAATATAGGGAATAATAATCTATTTGTTTTGTTAAGATTGAACTTGTTTTTGAAGTAGCTTAGTTTAAATTTTTGATTTTTGACTCTTTCTTTTTTATACACCTCATCTAATTTAATGGTTAGATAAAAGGGGAAAACAGTACTAGTAATTAGTACCTTTTCCCCAAAGGGAGACCCTGTACTTAACCTATATTACTCTAAGTAGGTACCTTGCCTATTTCAACGTGTTTGATTTAGGAACATGCATTATAAATATTAAAACTACGGTTGGCAACGATCAAGTTTTTGGCGCCGTTGCTAGGGAGGAGGCACCGCTAATATTAGGAACACTTATTACTTATAATCTAGCCACTTTATTTACTTCTATTACTTTTCCCTTCTTTGTTTACTTAGAATTTAGGTACCACCGATTCTTAGATTTTAATTCTTGTAGTGCATGACTAGGAGCCGATCCAAGGGCCTTGTTGATTTTAATCTGGAGCCTGAGAGAATCCTTACTGAATCAAAACAAAAGAGACAAGCATCTATCTCTATCCTCATCAACAAGGGTTAAGGAATCGCTAGTGTTAGAAGGAATGGCTGACCCACAAAACAATCCTCCTCATGAGCTAAATCCATTGGTTGAGCTTAGGAGAACTAATGCTGAGTTCGCTAGGCCAAGGTTGGATGGTGTTAGCTCTAGCATTGTTAGACCTAGGGTGGCGGCAAACAGTTTTGAGATTAAAAAACCAGCCGTTATTCAAATGGTTCAAAAATACCCCCAATTTGGGTTTGGGAGGGGAATCCAAACTCATTTTCACATCCCCCTGGGATATGCGACCTTTCAATTTAATGGAGGAGTGAAGATGGGTTCGTTTTAGACTTTCCCCTTTTTTCTTTGAGGAAGGCAAAACCAAGGGTTTTTAAACTCTTTGCAAGAAGCCCCATAACCACCTGGGAAGATTGGTTACAAGGTTTTTTGGACAATTTCTTTCCCCTTCAAAGCCCGCCAAATCGAGTGCATCCGTCTTTCCCCGCAAGAGTCAGAACCTTTATGAGGCTTGGGAACGTTTCAAGGAAAATTAGGAGTGCCCTCTCTGGTTTTCCCAAAGGGGGTGCGGGTTTTAATTTTCTAAAACGGCCCAAATTTGTCAGATGCAGAGGGAAAATGCTGCAATTAGGCACATTAATCATAAAACCCCTGAAGAAAGCTGGGGGTGTCGAATCAACAAAAATAAAACCACTCCTAGACAATTATATGATTTGCTATAGGGGTTGGTGGGTAAATCCACAGGTTTGGTTAAAGATATTTCATTAAAAGGGGGCAAAAAGAGGAAAAAAAACGAGGGGGGGTTTTTTTGTGAATAAAAATAAATTGAAAACAGATAAAAAAATCGTATATTGATAAAACCCTAGCTAAAGAAATAAGATAGTTTTTTTAGGAATTGATCATCAGCAAAGTTTTTATTTTATTTCTGATAACGGTTATGTTTTTAAAAAAGCTTAACAACCTATCTCTCCTTTTTCCTCGAAAATCAAGAGAAGCTTTTTGTTTATTTCTTATCGATAGAAACCCCTGAAAAGGCTTGGTTTTAAAACTCCCAATAGCATTAAAACAGAGAGACCCCAAATTTCATGCCAGTGTTTATAAGATAACCTTTTAAAACAAGATCTCACCTCCTAACATGATTCGATATTTTTTTTAAAACCCAAACATATTTTGTGTCACTAAGACTAGAACAATAAAAAATTACGATTTGACGGCTAGTTGACAATATATTAATTGCTATTGAGTAAAAGAGCCTAATTTATCCCAAAACACAAAGATAATAATGAGAAAACGTTCAGAAATATCGAATATCCAAAAAAAGAAAGGAAAATAAAATCAATTGATTCAAAATTTCGTGGAAAATTTTAAACATCTAAGACCCTTTGCTAAAAAAGTAGTTTACTACTCATGTTACAAAAAAACAAAAAAAAAGTAGAAACATGAAAACCCCGGTTCCCTGCTCGCCCCCAAAGATGACCCAAGGTTCTTAAAGTAAAAGATTCAAGTTTTTTTCTTCCCCCTTAGGGTTTCTTTTATTTTGTTAGAGGAATGGCATGTGTCTTTTGCTAGCAAGATCGAAATATTTTTCCTTTTTTCAATAGTTTCGAGAAGTGAATTTTCGCCCGCCTGGCACGCTTACCCCACGGCAGTTTTCCCAACCGTGCTTCCTTGGCATAATCTCAAGTCTTCTCCTTGTCCAGTGTGTACCTGGTTACACCGGGGCTAATCCTAGCCGTGTTTCCCTCTGTCAAATTTCCCACAATTTCTTCCCCTTGGCACGTCTAGCTTCCCCCCGGGGGTTTCCACCACGGCTTCAAGCAGGGTTGCCCCCAGGGCCCGTTCTGATCGTTTCTCTCTGTTGAAAGTCCACATTTCCCCTTTTGCCGTGGTAACAGGGTTTTGCCCAGGGTGCCTCAAACCGTCCCCCCCCTAGGCAGATACACGGTATACTTCCCCGTGTATTTCCTTTTGATTAAAAAACCAAGTACACGGTCGTCTTCAATTCACGCCCATGTATTCCCTCCGCGGTGTAAACCCTTTGTCTTTGAACCAAGTTGTAATGATTTCCCTTTTTTAATTTACTTGAATTGGCCCCTTGACTTTTTTAAACCCTGATTTATCACCTAATAGAATTAAGTACCTTTTCCTTATGATTTCATAAAATCAAAAATTTTTTTAAACAAAATTTATATTTAAAAAGATTGATTAAAATGGCTTTTTCAAAAGTTAGCCCCATCAGAATCTAGCAGTAAATAATTTGAATGGCACATTCTAGGAGTAGAATAACAGCCCAGCAGGAGTTATTGATGTAGACGTGGCTACTACAATAGTCAAAGCTAGAGGCGTTTTTGAGGGGTGTCAAACCCAAAAAAAAAAAAACCTACTCCAGAAAATTATATGATTGTGTTTGTTGGGTGGGGTGTATCCACAAGGATTGGTTAAATATATTTTATAAAAAGAGAATAAAAAGGGAAAAAAGAAAATGAGGGGGGTGGGGGTTTGTTTGTAAATCAAAATAATTTTAAAATCAAATAAAAAAATCGAATTTTGATAAAAGCCTACTAAAGGAATCAAGATAGTTTAAATTTCTGGAGTTGATCATTGATGCAAATTTTCCATCTTTAAACCAAGATAAATGGTTATGGTTTTAAAGCTTAAAACCCTATCACTCCTTCTTTTGATAATAAAAAACACATTTTGATTTTTTCCCCCTTTTGATTAGACAACCCAAAACAAGCTTTGGGATTTAATCTATCAATACTTAAAAAAAAGGGACTCCAAATTCTGTAAATAATTATAAGAAAAACCTTTAAAAAAACAAGATCATTATCACCATAACAAAATTGACACTTTTTATAATCAAACATGTTTTCGTTCACGAAATTAGAACTATCAAAAAATTTACAGTCTAACGCTATTGATAATAATTAACTCGTTAATTGAGTAGAAGGCTCTAATTATACCAATCAAAAGATATTTGACAAAATTTCCCAGAAGATTAAAATACCCCAAAACAAAGAATAGATTAAAAGACAAATCAATTGATCTCAAATTCTTAAAGAAAAAACTTCAATGACCTTTGGCAAAAAAATTTGTTAGCTACACTTTTTACCCAAAAACGAAAATTAAAAAGGAAAACATGAAAAATCTTTGTTCCCTTTTTCCCTTGTCTGCTCCTTCCCCCTTTCTGCCCAAAAATCTTTTTCCTCTGGGGGGGTTTATTTATATTGTTTAAGGAATGGTAGAGATTTTTGCTACAAGATACGAAATACTTTCCTTTTTAAGTAAATCTCAAAAGGAAAAAAAAATAATCGTCCGCCTGGCATGCCCCCAAACCGGCAATTTTAGAACCGTGCCTTCCTTATTGATAATTCACATTATCATCCATGCTCAGTGTGTGACACGGCTTACCATAGTTAGACACAACCCGTCCCTTTCCCTTGGTCGATGTTCCGCATTTTCATTCTTTTTCAGTGTATGGAGGGTTTTACTAGGGCCAGTCACAAACGTGCCCCTGTTGATTTTCAAGAAAAACAGGGCCCATGTCTTCAACCGTGTATTTTTCTTTTTAGTTCTTCAGACAGATACAGGGCCCGGGTACTTAAACCCGTGTATTTCGTTGTTTTCCAAACCCAGTACAGGGCCTTTTTGTTTTTTCAAATAACCCCATGTATTTCCCTCGGCGGGTAAATCCTTGTCTTTGATCCAATTGGAAATGACTTCTTAAATCATTGAATTAGCATCTTACTTTTAAAACCCTGATTTATCACCATAATAAAATTAAGTCCCTTTTTCCTTATATTTCTATAAAATCAATAATAATTAAACAATTCATACTAAAAAGTTTGGAGTATAAAATGGCTCTATCAAATTCCCCCAACTAAACTCTTGCTTGCCCTCAAAAAATTGAAAAAATCATTGAGAAATTTCCTATGATTTTCAAAATTTCTTTTAAATTTCCCCTTTCTTTTAAAAAAATTTTGCTTGTTTAAAAGCTAGCCCAACCAAACGGTTTCTGTAAAAAAATTTCCATAGACAAATTAATGCAAAATCAAAACAAAAAAAAACTTTAATCCTTTGTTTAGCAAAAAAACTTTTTTCCAAAAGAAATAATTAATCCAATAGGAAAAACACCCAATTAAACTTCATTGAAATTTTGAAGTATTAATCTTTGCAACACAAAAGTAAAAGGTATGGATCTACTTTTTTCCCTAGTTTTCTCCCTTTTTATTATTAGTTTTTATTTCATGAATTTTTTTTTCATTCATGTTCTTTGATTTAATCAAGCATCTATTTGACGGGGTTTTTGCCATTCTTTTCATGAAATTTTGCCTTTTTTTTCCTTAGTTATTGATTCATTGGCGGAAATCCGAGCTCTCATCAAGTGACTGGGTTTTAAGTCCCCCACGGACTCTTCCTCATTTAACTTTAAGTTCAAATCTCTTAAATCAATTATTTGAATCATTGGAGAATGGCATGCTTGATATTTTTTTTTTAATTAAATTTCTAGGGGTAATAAAATTTTTTTTTTTTAAAGGGTTACTAAGGAAAGGTTTCTTCAACATCTTTCACTAAGTGTTTTCATTGTTTCAAAAACAACTCCAAAGAGTAACAGTAACAAAATACTAGAAGTAGACTTGTTTTTTTTTCATTAAGAACGACTTTTCTTAAATTCCCAAATTTTAAGGCTAATACAAGGTAAATTTTTTTTAAAGATTTCATACTTTAATTTTAACTAAGTATTCAAACAAGTTTTAGGGTAAAAAAACTTTAACAAGTCAATTTCACATTTTTTAATCTTTTTCAAATTTAGTACAAACTCCCGATTTAATGAAAATTTTTGAAAAAATTTTGGGTTAAAAATTTTTAGGACAAACATTAAAATATAGTCAATTCTTACAAAAAATTCAAAGTATAGTCAAATTTTCTATCCTCTATATTTATTATCCTTCCCCCCCAAATTAGTTTGAATAGTGTCCGCAGTTTCCCAAATTTACCCAAAAAAGATAATTAACAAAAATAAGGAAAATTAGAGAATAAGGAAAGAAATACTGTACTTCCCTGGTAAAAGTGTAGAGTATTGAGTTCTCCCTTAAAACAGGGTGTCATTTTATGATATATCCCTTTCTAGTAATTAAAAGAAAAAAAAAATAAAATAAGATAAAATAAATTATTGGGTTGCCTCCATGAAAGGGCCCTTTTTTTAACTCTTTTGGTGGTTCCTGTAATTAACACAATACTCGGGGGAAATTTAAATTTGGGTTTTTTCAATATAATCTGAAAACCTTATAAAAGGTTTCAAGCGATGACCCTTTACTTTGAAGTTTTTTACCAGTTTCAAGACTTTGATCTCAACTGCACAGTGAAAATATGTTAGTGATAAAAAAGAGACAAAACCACCCTGATGTAGTTTTTCCCAAAAAAAACTTCAATCGAGAATGTAAAGTAATACTTTTTTCCTTAGAAAAAATTTTTGGGAAATTATTTTATCATGAAAATCTTTTTTTTTTTTCCCTTTTAGATTTTTTACTTAACTTCTCTTGAAATTTTTCAGTTTTGTATTGAAGTTTTCTTGTCACCACTTACCATTTGATGTTTTTGTTTTACAGCCCGGCCCCTCTATGTTCCAACTCCCTAGGGAAGCACGGGAAATATAAAAGTAAGGGACATACCCATAGGGCTTGTAAGTGTCGGTGGCCCTTAAAGATCTTCATGTCTTGTGCCCAATCCTTTCCCGCTTGGATTTACGGGTTTTTTCAGAATAGACTTAATTTTTTCGATTTGAAATTTGCCCAAACCATTGGTTTAGGGTTTGCGGTGGAAATTTCGATGAGTGACCTTGTACTTTTTAAGTAGAGTTTCCACTACTCTTTTCAAAAGTGTTGCACGTCATTTATAGAGCCCTTTTGGGGTCCCGAATAGAAAAAAATAGAGATTTAAAAAAAATCCACAACAACTTTGGTCATTAGTTCGGGTCGCTTTGGGGTTACCCATTTTGAAACATAACCACAGCAAGAAGGATGTAAACATTTTCGAAGAAGAAGGAAAAGGACCCCTAAAATCAAACCCATATATCAAATATTTAATGCAAGAAAGGGGGTTTAAGTGGATTTTTTCTTAGTCCTAAGTTACCATTTTTTTACATTTTTACAAATTTTTAAAAAAAAAATCACGAAACAAGTGGCAAAACAACCCAAACCCAATACCCTTTTTAGCTGTCCTTTAGGGCCAAAATGTCCCCCCATGCATATGAATGACAAAATTGCAAGACAGAAAGGGAAAATCTCTTGAGAAAACCCTTCTAAGATTTTTCTATTTAACAAAAATTTATCATACACTTTGAACCCTTTTTTGTAAGGTTGTAAACATGAAAAAAAGGGATTTCCCCCTAGAAGGAAGTACCCCTAAAAAAACCCTATGGTTTTTCCCCAAAAATCTAAAAATATATAACCATACACCTTTGGAAAGGGGGTGGGGATTGCAAACCCCAAAAGGGGAATCCTTATAAAACAAAAGTCCCGAAAGAATGAAAAAAATGTCTTCTCTTATTTCGGTGCCCCGGGGGAAAATTGATAAAAACCCCGAAAAACCCATAAAGAAACAATATGGAAGGGCCCACCAAAGTTTAAGCTCGATCAAAAAAAAGGGAAAAAGGGGGAAGGGGATCTTTTTATTGAGCATTTTGAAAAAGTTACTTTACTTATATTTTTTTTTGGTTTTTTTTAAAAATTTATTTAAATTTAAAAAAAAATTTTAAAGAAATGATATTTAATGGTGTTTTTTTGTAAAAAATTCAGGTTTTGAGGCCCCAAAAGTATAATACAAGTTAATTGGAGGAGTTTTTCAAAAAATTTAAAAGAAGCGAGGGGGGAGGATTGCACGGAAGGCCCCCGGCCTATATTAAACCGGCCTCAAAAAAACTTTAAGCCCCCGGCCCTTTAAAACCCGGCCCTTGACCGGCCTTCTTTTACTCCCGGATATCCATTGCAAAAAATCTCTCCAAAATCGTATTTTTAATTAATTTGCTGATCAACCCTCATCAATCAAGCTTATCCCCCCCCTTCTTTGGATCTAAAAAGGGGGCCCCCCTTATGAAACCCCTTTGGGGGAAACCCCCTTTTGTTTGAGAATCCTTTTGTTTTGATTCTTTGTCTTCTTTGAAATCATTAAAATTCCTTTTGGAACTTTGGGGATTTTAGGGTTTTCTTTAATTCCTTTACATTTCATTTTTTTCCAAATTTTAGTTTGAAGAAAAAAGTTATTTTCTGAAGTTTGTTTAAAAATTAAAAATGAGGAATCATTTTAGAAGATTAAAGTTCTTGAAGATTTTTAGCTTTTGGGTTTAATTACTTTTTTTTTCTTTTATGCCTTTTTTTAGGTTTTTTTTTTGTTGTTCAATATGAAAATTTCCCTTTTCACCTATTTATTTTTAATTGTTTTTATGGGAAATTTATACTATAATGTTCTAAATCAAACCTTGTGGGAAATATGATTAAGCCATAGTTCAAACTAAAATGATCATTGTATTTTATGTTATGGGAAAAAGTAGAATGCGGAATTTTTTATAAAAAAATCCTGCTATGAATTGTATTTTGTAATTGAAATCAATGCATAGAAATGTAAATACTCGAAAGAGAAATTTAGGTTTTATGGGAAATTTTCCCAAGTAAGATTTAATAATTCTTTTTGGGGAAAACAGCTTTTTGAATTTTATTAGAAATTGACCTAAGTGTTTCATGCAATATTTTTTTTTTAAAATTTTTCACTAAGGGATTATGAGAAATTATTTTAAAGATATTAGGAAATTCATATTTTGGGGGAAATTTTTATGATTGGGGAAAATTAAAAATTCTCTTTGATTTGAATTAGGGGGGGAAGTTTTTAAATTAAATTGAGGTAACATTTTTTTTAAAACTTGAAAAAGGAAAAAAAGGTTTTGTTAATTTCTTGTGAAAATCCATATAGCTATGGGGGTTTTTTTAAAAACTTTAAGGCAATTGATTATTTAGAATTAGGGTGGTTTCTTTTTCCCCTTCATCAATTATCTTTTTTTTAAACACAATTCTCTTTTTAAGCATTTAGTAAAATTTTATTCAATTCTCATCAAATTTCATTCCCTAAAAAATTTAGTAAAAATTGAAAAAGGTCTATTATTTAATCAATCTTCGTGGTTCGAACTCTTCTTTCACTATATTTTTTATCCGACCCCGGGAAAATTCCCGGAAAATTTATTCAGCTATTTTATATTCTTTTGCGGGGGTACATTTAATTTCCCTTTAAAATTCAACCAAACCTTCCATCCATTCTAAAACCCCGGTGGGAATTTAAACTCACCATCAGATTTTTCAATTACATTTAAGCCTTTTTCTTTGGAAAAAACGGGAATTGGTTTTAAACCATTTGCTACGGAAATTAATGATCTTACCAAATCAAGCAGTTTCAAGTTTTTCCTTTTTTAAAAACTACATAAATCATGGGTGGGTTCAAAGATGTTGAACTTCCCTTGAAGGTTTGCAATTTTTCTTCCTTTAAAAATCTTGTGCATGCATGTGGATGGGCTTAGTCCTTTGATATCAGCTATGGACCATCCAATGGCTTCTTTATACTATCTTAAACCGAATCAACTTTTTCTTCTCATAAAGTACTTAGTTTGTTAGAGACTATCACGCAGAGTCTCTTTTCTCTAAGAAACTGTACTTTTGTTGTTCGGGTAAGGGTTTTAATTCCAGTTTTGAGTGCCTGCACATTGGAGAGGAAGAAGTTTGGTTAGAAAGGGGGTTAAATTAATGTAGGGACCACATCATACCTGATAGGTTTTACGATTCAAACTCCCAAATCATGTAACTGCAAATCAGGAGGTATTATAAGCTTCTCCTTAAGAGTTTTCATGCTTTAAATAGTAAGACTCATATTAAGTACAATTTTCAATCATCATCGTCTATCAAGTCAAATGTGCTGTGTTAATGGGTCAATAACATCCACAAACAAAAACAGGGGAGATATTCACTAGGTTATTTCAGTGCATCATAATGTTAAATTTAATCACTTCACCATCAAATTCCATGTGAGGTTACCGTTCTTGTATTCAAAATTTTGTTCTAGATGTCTTAAGAAATGGTTTTCTCCTAATAATATCAATTGATGGTTAACAGTGAGATTCATCATTCTCCATGTCCCGCACATAAAAATCTGTAGGGAAAACCAACCCATTAACTTTGTACTAAACATCTTCAGGACCTCCCTCAGATAACATGGAATCCTATCAGCAAGTGACAATAACACATGTTTCCTTTCAAGGGACCTAACATTCAAACATGATAAACAGACAAAGGCATAATATGATATTGAAGGATCCTAAATCACACATAGCTTTAGCGATTCCAAGATTTACCTACTTTGCAAGGAATAGTAAACATACCTGGATCTTACATTTAGGCAGGAAGCTTCTCAGAAGAATAGCTGAAACATTCTCACCCTCACTATTCTTTTTCATTCCTTTTCAGCTTTCTTTTGTTAGTGCATCAATTCTTGTGAAATTTAGCATAACGACGGTACTTGCTGAATTGCATCTAGCAAAGGCTATTTTTACCTCTACTTTGTGAAAAGTTTCAAGAATCTCTTTTTCTTCAGCTTCATTCATTAGTTTTCGCTAATCTAGAAGGGAAAGGAGGTGCTGTTATCATGACCTTTAGTGGTTCAACGAGGGATCCTTTAGTTTGGTTATTCTACTGGCTGGGGAGTTGCAGTCTCTTTCTCCGTCTCTTCCTCAAGATTAGATCGGTGTCCTTTTCATTTGATCCCTGCAATTTCGTTCACTTCTCAAGGTAATTGCATTAGCGTTTGCTTTGGTTTTGTGATAGTCTGAGAGGGTAACTTACCTTGAGTTTCTAGCCTGGTTTATAGAAGAAGCATGTTGGCTTACCTGATTTTCCATGTTGTGAATGCTCGCTTTATCTCATCCTGGAAATTGGTTTATATTAACTGCAAGTGATTTAACAATTTCCTCAAGAGACATACCAGAAAGTGGAGGAGCTTGTGGTATACTTGGTTCATGGCTTAGGTGGAATTGTTGGAAATTTTGTAGTTTATGCCATATCTGAAGTTAGGATATGATCCCTCCATCAGGATTATAAGTTATTCGAGTAGGGATCTTATTTCCTTTGTGGTGTCACTGGAATCCTCCTACAGCATTGGCATGTCATGATTGTCATCTTGCAATGTGGGACACATGTCGGTAGGATGATCAGGAGCAGCACAAATTCCACAAGTTTCACCTGCTGTGTATTTTCTCAAGAGCTATTGCTGTATAAGGGGAGGTTAGGTTAGAAAATTTGATGTTTCAAGTTAGAAAAACACTTACCTCATTTTACCTTACTTGAAGATGAATCATGCCATATACACAATTGTTGCGAATTAGCAAGCCATATGGAGATAATTCCCTAGCTTGGGGGGGGGGACCAGGGGTTTTATTCACTATGGCGCCTCACTAGCAGCATCCATCATCTTCTCTCCATCGGAAGTAGACCTTCATAGAAATTTGAATGAGAAGTTGTAATCAGATATCCATGTTGTGGTCAGCTTGCACAAAGTTGCTTGAACCTCTCCAAATACTCATGAAGGTCTTGTATCTCTTGTTTGATGCACAAATCTCTCTTCTTAACCAGCGGCTCTTGACGCAGGGAAAAAATTTGTCCGTAGAAGGTCCTCACATTATCTGGTCAAGTGGTTATTAGAACAGAGGCAAATTAAAACAACCAATATTTAGCTAAGTACTTAAAGAAATGGAAAAGCACATAACTTGATTTGATCGTCGGATATTTCCCTTGCAGCCTCATGCTAGAAACACACTATATGAAACTCCTTTCAATTTGTTTGTGAGGGTTCTTCATCTCAAGACCATGAAAGGTGGGTAGTTGATGTAGAAATCAGATTTTCAATCAAAAAAACTCAACAGCCAATTCAGGATATTGAATACAAAGTGGTTGTTGATTCCCCTTCTGGTGAAGCTAATTCTCTTAATTTTGCTTTCAGGATTTGCCATATCTTTTTTCCTTTTTCAGAATCAATGGATGAATCAGACAAATCCGATGCCAAGTTCTGTCCAGGGGATGAAGATGATACGGTTTCTTTTCGACGAAACCCTTCTTTCTTGCTTACCCTCTCAAAAGTCTTCTCAATCTCTGGATTATAAGTGGTTCCCCTGTATGAGAAGAAGAGTCGTACAAGAATAGAAATAAATTTGACACCAATCCCCGGCAACGGCGCCAAAAAAAAAAATTTCTTTGGGGGGTCGAACCCAACAAAAATAAAAACCTACTCCTAGATAATTATATGGTTTGTGTATAGTAGTGTGTAGGGTCGTATCCACAGGTTTGGTTAAACATATTTCTATTTAAAAAGAGGAGGGGGGGAAAGGAAAAGAAGAAATGGCCGGGATTTTGTTTGTGAATCAAAAAAATATTGAAATCAAATAAAAAAATCAAATATTGATAAAAGTCTAGCCAAAGGAATAAGATAGTTTAATTCTAGGAATTGATCATGAATGCAAATTTTTCCTACCCTTTATCCAAGATAAACTGGTTTATGGTTATTAACAACCCCCTTAATAACCTTCCCTCCTTACTTTCTTGATAATCAAAACACGCTCTTTGATTATTTCTTATTGATTAGACAACCCTAAACAAGCTTTAGATTTAATCTATCAATAGCATTAAAAAAAAGAGAGACTCCCAATTCATGCCAAAAAAGATTATAAGATAACCTATTTAAACAAGAACATATTCTCCATAACATAAATTCGACTATCATTTTATAATCAAACATGTTATTGTGTCACCGAAACTAGAACTATCAAACAATTACGGATCTGATGTACTAGTTGACAATATATTAACTTACTAATTGAGTAGAAGAGCTCTATTCATACTAATCAACAAAGATAATATTGACAAAACTTCCAGAAGATATATAAATATCCAAAAACAAAGAATAGATTAAAGGACAAATCAATTAGATCCCCCCAATTCGTGAAGAACTAAACATCAATGATCCTTTGGCTAGAAAATTTGCTTAGCTACACATGTTCATCCTTAAAACGAAAATTTTAAAAGTGAAAACATGAAAAGTCTTTGTTGCCGGTTTCCCTTGCTCTGCCTCCTTCCTTCCTTCTTGTCCAAAAACTCCCTTTTGTCCTTAGGGTTGGTTTATTTATATTGTTAAAGGAATGGCAGTGGATCTTTAGTTTGCAAGATACAATTATATCTTTCCTTTTTCAAGTAAATCTCGAGAAGGGAATAATCGTCCACCTTTGGGACACCCCCCAACACGGCCAGATTTAGAACCGTGCCTTCCTCTGTTGATAATTCAATTTCATCATCCGTGTTCAGAGTGTGACACGGCTTCCACCACGGCTAGAATCACAAGTCGTGCCTTCCTCTGGTCGATGTTCTGTAATTTCTCATTCTTGTTCAATGTATGGCACGGTTTATACCACAACCAGATCACAAACCGTGCCTCCCTCTGTTGATTCTTCAAGACAGATACACGGCCGTGTACTTTAACACGTGTATCTCTCTGTTGATTCTTCAAGAAGATACACGGCCGTCGTGTACTTCAATCGTGTATCTTTCTTTTGATTCCAAACCAAGTACACGGCCCTGTACTTCAAATACACGCCATGTACTTTCCTCCGGTGGTGTAAATCCTTGTCTTTGATCCAAATTGTAGATGAATTCTCTAAATCACTTGAATTAGCACTCTTGACTCCATTAAACCTAATTTATCAACATAATAAAATTAAGTACCATTTCCTTATGATTTCTATAAGATCAATAATAAATTAACGCAATTCATACTATAAAGATTGAGTATAAAATGGCTCTATCAGTTGTCTAAAAATAGATGGATTGTCACTTTCAAGGCAGCATGTATCCGCAGTTGTGCCCACCTTTGGTGATAAATTCAATTGTTGAACAGGTGGATTATTTGGAAATCAAATCCGGCCTCAGAATAATCACTTATAGTAACACATATAATCCAGGCTGGGAGAAATCACCCAAATTTTTCATGGAGTAATAACAACAATTTTCAGAAAGGCAATCCCAAATCCTCCCCCTGGTTTTCAAAGACCACCTGGTCGAGTTCTAAACCACAATCATCTATTGAGGACATCCTGGCAAAATTGGTAAAAGATTCTGAAGATAGACAAAATTCATTGGACATGATTTTAAAGAATCAAGACACTACTCTCAGAAACCATGGCCTCAATCCACAATCTTGAGACTCAGGTTGGACAAATTGCTAAATTACTTTCAGAGAGACCTCGGGGTTTCATTGCCAGGAAATACAGAGACAATCCTCGTGAGCATGTGAAAGCAATAACCTTGAGAAGTGGTAACGAACTCCAATCTGAGAATCAAGTAGAAAGAGGTGAGGCATCCGCTTCAAAGGAGAAACAACCGATTGAAAATGATGAAGGAGAGCAGCCAAAGAAGTTAGTTGAGAAGAAAACATCATCATCAAGCTGATTCCAGAATATAAACCTCCATTCCATACCCTGCAAGATTGAGAAAGATAAGGTGGATGAGCAATTGGTAAATTTTTGGAAGTTTTTAAACAATTGCATATTAACCTTCCATTTGTTGAGGCATTGACTCAAGTGCCTAGATATGCAAATTTTTCTGAAAGAATTATTGTCGAACAAAGAGAAAATTAGAAGAGTTTTCTTTAGTGACTTTAAGAGGAGAATGTTCGGTAGTTATTCAGAAACCAAACTTCCAAAGAAGCTTAAGGACCCTGGGAGCTTCACCATCCCGTGTTTGATCGGTAACCTAAACCTAGGAGAGGGCCCTGGCTGATCTTGGGGCTAGTATTAATCTCATGCCATATCAACTCTTGAAGAAGCTGGGACTTGGGGAACCAAAGCCAACCCAAATGAGCTTGCAATTAGCGGATAGATCAGTCAAATTCCCAAGAGGAGTGGTTGAGGATGTGCTAGTAAAAGTTCAAGACTTCATTTTCCCAGCAGATTCGTCATCCTAGATATGGAAGCGGATGTGGAGATCCCATTGATTCTTGGGAGACCATTTCTAGCTACTGCAAGAGCTATCATAGATGTAGGAGACGGGAAATTGGTGCTGCGAGTGGGAAATGAGGAAGTCATAGTGAAGATGCCGGTTGTTCTTAAGCATAGTTTGCAACATGATGATACTTGTTTTGCAGTGGATGATCTTGATTTACCTATTTTAGAGTCAATGCAGAACTTTTATGCAAGGATGCTTTAGGAATTTGTTTGACGAATGGGGATCAAGGAGAATCTGTAGGTGCATCAGTTAAAGAGATGACTGTCAGTCTTGATGGAAGTCTTGAGTTGAAAAAGTAGGTGATTGGAAAAGCCTCGTGGAGTAAGGAACGTAAAAAAAAAAAAAAGTGTGTGGAGAAACACTACGCCTTGGTTATGGAGCGTTATAAAGGCAAAAGAGGCGACAAAGTGGAAAAATTTAGGGGAGCATAGTTCTTTTTATTACCTTTTCTATCTTAATTTTTCTCTACTTAATGCTCTTTCCTTGTCTGATTTTTATTGCAAGTATAGACATTGAGGACAATGTCTAACTTAAGTGTGGGGGAGGGGTATTAAATAGTATGTATAAAGGGAAAAAGGAGAAAACTAGGTGTGTATGTGCGATTATCAATATAGAAAGTGGAAAATTTTCAAATTCTTCCAATTTTCTATCAAAATTCCTCCTACATTTTCTATGTTGCTAGAATTCTAGCTGCATTTGAGGAGTGTTTTAGAATTCAATGATTGAATTCCTCAAAAAGAATGTCATGCAATTCACTCCTGTTTTTGCATTGAATTTTGTCATACTTGATCAAACTTATAGAATAAAAATCTTTTGTGAAGCAAGTTTACTTGTCATTTAAAGATAGAATTCAAAGTTAGGAATTGAACTAAGGCACTTAGCAAAATGTTAATTGGCTTGATTTCTAAGTTACTAGGAAATATATTGTTTCATCAAAAGTCTTGAGAGCTAATCAATCCATTATAAAAGGGTAAATGAAGTAATTGTCTTGGTGATCTTTCTTAAGAGACCTTCTAAGAAAAGTTTAAGTCAAAATAAGATATCTTAGTTTAGTGTGGGCTGGTTTTGGTCCTCAGAAGAGCGAAGTGTGACCCTGCTACTAGCTAAACAAATCAGTTAGAGTAATGGAGGTTCGATGGGGTCCCTTTAAAACTTGGTCACCTAAGGTCGTCTGCCTTGGGATCGGCCGACCGAGGAAATTACTCTCAAAAAATAAAAAGGGGTAAGTTCTTGATACTCGAGTGATTAAGTCCGTAGGGACACCTTCAATTGAAGGGATAACGTCTATTAACTTGGGTGACAGCCCGGGATTATCAGTGAAAGCTTGCTACATGGGTTTTGGGATCATAAATAAATAAATGAAACTTTGGGAAGGTCTATCAAAGGAAGAGGAATCTAGGGAATCTCGAATGCAAAATACTTTCATGATGGAGTAGTTCGCTTAGAGAGATGGATGAGGAGGCTATACACTCTGAAATAGCTAATTGAAATGAGCCAAATCTCCTTTTGTTTCGATTTGACCTTGAGTTTGATTTTTGATTTGAAAGCTGCTATTAAAAGATAAAGGTTAGGAAACTTACTTTACTTCGATTAATTTTAAAACTTTGATTAAAGTATCTCTAGTTCAATATTGTAGGATAAGGTGAGGAGTACATTCATTCAATTGAGGAGTTCTATTGGATGTTAAACATGATCATTGATGAATGCTGATATTCTAACCAGCTGTGTTTGGAAATGTGAAGTCCCCATTTTGAATGTATGGTCTTTTAAATTGCTTTGCTTGGGGATAAGCAAAGATTCAAGTGTGGGGGAATTTGATAATCACCATAATACTCCAAATTCTAAGAATATTTTAAGCTCTTTTAAGTTGATAACTAATAAAAAATCATCCAAATTTGATGCTTAATCAAAGAATATGTTGCTTTTAGGTGTAATGAAGATCATTGAAAGAAATTGAGAAGAAAACAACAAAGAGAAAGGAAGAAGAGCATCTCCTTTGCCTGCCATGCCCCCATATCAAGGGCATATGAACTGCAGACCACCACCACACCCCCATATGAACAGCAGACCTAGGGTTTTATAATAAACTTCTCTTCATTTTCCTCTCTTTCTTTAGTTTTCTACTCAACAATCCAAGGAGATCCAAGCAAGGCATTCAAGATTCAATCTATCCAGGTTGTAATCATGAACTCTAGTTTCACTTCATGTATTTGTTCTTTCATTGTTAGGTCTATGGAAGAGTAAACCTAGACTTAGATCTCATTTGAAGTATTTTGTCATATGATGAAGATATGATTTAATTGATGTTTTATTGATGTTCTTTTGTTCCATTACATATGCTGCATAATTATCTTAGATTCAAATTTCCAGAATATGATTTTATGCTTAATATCATTTGAGTTGATTAAGAAATCGCTTTTATGATCAGATTTATGTTTAGGATGAGATTTGCTCGTGTTTCTAGAGATAAAATATCGAAAATCTTTTGTTGAACATTCATTCGAATTGAGTTCTTATGCTTCATGCGATTCTAGATTGCTATTAATTGAGTAGAGATCCTAATTGATAAATCTAGGATTAGATAAGTAATTTACTTGAGAAAGTAATTATCTTGCTTCTTGGAACTTAACAACTTAAGAACTTAGAAACATTAATCCTTAGCTTCTAATGATTTATGTGACAATATAGAGTATATAATGAGATCTAGGTTGTTTTGTTATAGGATTGAATCTTGTGTTGTTGAAGTAGCTTTAGTTTAAATTTTAGATTGTTGACTACTTTCATTTTTTATACACCTCATCTTAATTTAACGGTTAGATAATAGGGAAATAGCTAGTACTAGTAATTAGTAACCTTCTCTCTATGGGACGACCCTGTACTTAACACTATATTACGTCTACGGTAGGTACACTTGCCTATTGCAACGTAGTTAGAATTAGGAACATGCATTATAAATATTAAAACTACGGTTGGCAGCGATCAGCTGTGTCTGAACAGTCTGGCTCTCTGGTGGTCTACTCGTCTGACTATGATCATCAGGATCCTCTGAAGATTGGCACATCGTGTTTGACAAATTTTTATGCTCCAAGGGTTAGCTCGTGTCACTAGAGCCTTCAAGAACCTTTGAAGGTTGGCATACCTACGTCAGCACAGTTTGGCCCTCTGAAGGTTTGATCATGTGGCTATGATCTTCAAGAATCTGTGATGGTGTTTTATGTCTTTGCATCTTCTGGACCTCTGATGGCGACATAGGGTTCAATACTATACGTTTACCATCCTTTTTGAACATATAAGTATTTTTATACCCATCATGTAATACCATTCTATCATACAACCATGGCCTACCAAGTAATATATGGGATGTACAAATAGGAAGAATATCACATTCGAGCTCATCACAGTACTTGTCCCCTATACTAGAAGGTACCTTAACCCTTTGGGTCACACAAAGACCATCCTGATCATTCAACCAATGCAATGTATAGGGTTTGGGATGTGGGATAGTTTGAAGTTTCAACTTCGATACTAATGATGCAGCTACAACATTAGTACAACTACCACCATCAATAATAATTACGCACAAGTTTCCTTGTACCCTACAAGAAGTATGGAACAAGTTTTCTCTTTATCCCTCATCAATGGTTTGAAAGGAAGTGATGTCCTGATACAATATGTTAGTAGACAAATACAACTCACTTGACATTTTTTCTTACTAATTTCAACAACCTCGATACTCTTCACCACACTACGGCAACACACCCTTACACGCCCCTACACACCCACGGTGCTCACAATCAACCAATACAAGAAATGCTTATTGTTACTTCAAGTAAAGTCAAGTGAAATAATTGAAGCACAATGAAACAATTCTTGGTACTTCAAGTAAAGTTAAATAAATGAAGTACACACACAACTACTTTCAAGTAGATAGAATTAGATTCAACTACTAGTGTTTAAGTAATTAGTTCAATTACTTTCACACTTTAATGATTTGTTTGAATTTTAAATTCTACTACTCAACCTTCCTTTTCTTGCCTTGATTTCACACTTCAAATAAGCACAATGTGAAGCACCTTACACTACACACAAGTGCACAAATTCACAAGTGGCAATTCCCTTACTTACACATTCACTCCGCCACAGATACACACACAATCAACAATTTACTTATGGTGCACTATCTTCACCACAACTTACTTCACATTGCAGCACTCCTTCACAATACAACTCCAATTGGCCACTCACAACAACTCACTTCACACCGCCACTTATAAACAAGGCAACAACAAATTCAAATTCCACTTTAAATGCAACCTCTTCTACAAATAGTAAGAAGCAAATTCAAATTCAAATAATCATTCACTAAACTATCACACAATAACTTCTTTCAACTTAAAAAATGGTGTTTGAATTTGAAATAATTTCCTTTTCCCCACACTCTTCAAATCTGGAAATGGTAAAAGACAACCATAATTCCAAAATCATCAACACTCCATTCACTCTTCTTTGCTTTCAAAATTCAAACTACAATTCCGAAATCATCAACCCTCCATTTGCTCTTCTCTTTTTTTTTTGTTAATTTTCCATTTTTCCAAGTGATCACAAATGATCACAAAGAAACACTACTCTTCCTCATGGCAAGCTCAAGGACACCACGTTGCAATTCCTTCAATCAACATACACACATAACGCCACACATACATACCCTTCACTAATTTAAAAAAAACACAACTCTACACACATATACCTTTTATACACGTTGCAGCACACACATACACACTCTTCCACACTTGAATTTCTCCACTTCTATACAAGTTTCAACCGCAACTTTACATAAATAGGCAATAATTCAAATTTGAAAATCAAACCACTTCACTAATTGCAACCCTTCCACAATTGGTAAGAAATGATTTTCAAATTCTAACAAACACTCATTAACTCCTCAACTTAATTAATGTGTTTGAATTCAAATAGATTCCCTACTATCCACACAATGAAAATCTGTAAAATATACTTCCCTGATACGCTCAGAACATATATATAAAATGGGAGCGTAAATTGCAGCAAGTGCACTGGTCGTATCAAGTAATAAAGTGGTGAAAAGTAAGGTTGTCGATCCCTCGAGGAACCAATAGAGTACTAGATCTATGGCAATTCTTATCAATATCTAGGTGATTAAAAAGGGGTTTTGAAATGTCTAATCTAAAAATTTAACTTAAAGCAACAAGGAAAATTTTATGAAGAATCTATCAATTATGAACAAGGGAAATTAGAATTCACCCTAGATTTGTTAATCAAATTGCTACCATGTTATATCAACTTGTGGTTATAAGTTTATTCAAGTGAGTTTAGAAAATCCTTTTTAGGGATGTTGACCTTAAATTAATTAGTCGGCTTCCGCGTCTCTAATTAACCAAGGAATCAAAATTATGTTCATACACCTCCCGATGCTACAAACAACTAATGCCCTAAATCAATTAACCCTAATCCCTTAGTGATTAATTAACAAGAAACATTGCATTGTGCCCTCCATAGACTCTAATTAAACCAATTATCGCAACTCCCGTATTGACAATCAATCTAATTAAGAATTCCTAACAAATCCTCATCAACTCCCGTATCAAAAGGATTTCTAACAATTATAATGAAAGACCAATTATAATTGAAATCAAAGGAATTGCAATCATGAATAATCCTAATAATTCCTAATCATATAACATGGCTACAATTATCCTTTTAACATTCTAGGGTTTCATCCAATTTCCCACAAGGATGATTTAGAACATTATAGTATGAATTGCATAAAAACAATTGAAATAAATAGATGCAATGGAATTCATATTAAACAACAAGATTAAACTAATAAATGGCATAAAAGAAAATAAAGTAAATGGAACAATTGCTATAATCTTCAAGAGCTTCAATCTTCCAAAATGACTCCTTGAATTCTTCAATTGAAAGCAAACTTCAACAAAATGACATTCTTTCTTCAAACTAAACTTTGGAAAAATCTAAAGTACCTAAGGAAATTCTAATGAGGCTAGAACAAAGAAGAAGAAAAAGAATTCTAAACAAAAGAAAGGATGGATTCTCCAACAAAAAGGGATGCTTCCAAGGTTCACACAAGGGGTCTATTTATAGATCCAAAGAGGAGGGGGATGAGGTGGATCTGATGAGGATTTGAGTCAGCAAATTAATTAAGATATGATTTTGGAGAGATTCTTGCAATGGATATCCGGGGAGTAATGAAGGCCGGCTCAAGGCCGGTTTAAAGGCCGACGGCTTTACTTCTTTTTGAGGCCGGTTTAATATAGGCCGGCTCAAGGCCGGCGGCCTTCAGTGTAATCCTTCTCTCACTTCTTCAATTTTGTGAAAAACTCCTCCAATTAACTTGTAATTTACTTTTGGGTCCTCAAAACCTGTATTTTCACAAAAAAAACACCATTAAGTATCATTTCTTTATATTTTCTTATAATATTGAAATAAATTTAATATAAGTCCAAAAGAAAATATAAGTATAATGTGATCTTATCAACATCCCCACACTTGAACTTTTGCTTGTCCTCAAGCAAAATAATTGATTTAAACAAGAGAAATCCATCATTGAACTTCTGGTGCCCATTGTTCTGACCATACTGAAATTTGTAACTAGTATATCTAGTTGAAATTTAGTAGTTAATCTAAATACAACAGATTTTTAATCCCAGTGTTTAACAATAGAAAACAATACTTAGTCCATAAGGAAAAACATTCATTTAAACTTCATTGGTTATTAGCAAGTATCATCTCCCTCAATTTTACTTCTCTAAACAAGATAACAAGGAGTGAAAGCATATGGTATCCATTTTTTTCTAGAATTTCTCCCCCCCCCCTTTTTTTTTTTTATTTGCCTTGATTGGCAGCGGAGTGAGACTTCACTCTTTTGAGGGACCAAAGCTCGCCCATGTCAACCTGACTTGCATTAAGGTACTAATATTTTTTCCTTTCCGCCCTTCTCGTTATTGTGAGTTCATTGAGTCGGCACATCCTGGGCTCATCGCCTAAGTGACCAGGTTTTAAAGGGACCCCTACGAACTCTTCCTCACACTAACATTTAAGATTGGATACTCTTAACTCACTTTCCTGAGTTATTGGAGTAAAGGCTTTTTTTTTTTTTTTTTTTTTTAAGGGATCACTAAGTAAAATATTTCCTTTACCTCTTTCACTAGGTGTTAAGGTATTCTCAAAGAAATTTCAAGAGAGATTTATCCCAACCAATTTTTCCTTGAAGTAAACTTGCTTGTTTTTTCAACTTAAGGACTCAATCTCAAGTTCAAAGGCTAAACATAGGGTAAACCCATTCTCTAGAGATTTTACTATTAAATTTTAACTGTGTAAACTAATCACAACAGTTGGCGAGTGGGGCACCAATCTAAGTCAATTTCAAGATTCCATTGATGGTAAACACTTAAGGACATAAATAAAGCATGGGATTTGTAAGCTCATGATGTGTGCAATCATTATAATTCTACATTTATAATCCCTTCCCCACATTTAAATTGGACAATGTCCTCATTGTTCCTAATATATCACAAAATTAAGGGAACGAATGTCAATGCAGAAATTGAAATACTGGTACTTCCCTGGTGTAAAATTGTTCATCAAGAAGAAAATTCCTCCTAAAATGTCTGTCATCCTTGGAGTGTCTTGATTGCACCGGCGGCTCTTATCCAACCTTGAATTAGTTTTTTTTTTTTTTTTTTTTTTTTTTTTTAAACAACACTAGTGTATATACTTTTTGAGCATGGGCTGCCTCCCATGAAGCGCTTAGTTTATAGTCGCTAGCCCGACTTTTCCAGTTCAAGTTCTTGAATCTCCTAAATCCACAGTTGTGGCGTTTCTATCAACATGTTCCCCTTCATAGTAATGTTTGAGAAGATAACCGTTTACTTTGAAAGTACGGTTGTCTTCTGCCTTCAACTCAACTGCACCATAAGGAAACACATTAACAATTTCAAATGGTCCAGACCATCGTGATTTCAACTTACCTGGGAATAGCTTCAATCGAGAGTTGTACAATAAAACTCTTTGACCAGGCAAGAACTCCCGCTGTAAGATGTTCTTATCATGCCATCGCTTTGCTCTCTCCTTGTAAATTCTCGCATTTTCATATGCTTCCTCTCTCATCTCAGCCATTTGATTCAATTGGAGCAACCTCTTTTCACCTGCAGCTTGCAACTCAAAGTTAAGATATTTTATGGCCCAGTATGCCTTGTGCTCAAGCTCCACGGGTAGGTGACATGATTTACCATAAACAATCTTGTAGGGGGACATTCCAATAGGTGTTTTAAAAGCTGTTCTATAAGCCCACAATGCATCATCAAGTTTTAAAGACCAATCCTTTCGGGATGCATTGACAGTTTTCTCTAAGATTCGCTTAATTTCCCTATTGGATACCTCAACCTGTCCACATGTTTGTGGATGATAAGGGGTGGCAATTTTGTGAGTAACTCCATATTTTAATAATAATTTCTCAAATTGCCTGTTACAAAAATGTGTTCCCCCATCACTTATTATAGCTCTAGGTACCCCAAATCTTGAAAATATATTCTTTTTCAAAAATTTAATGACAACCCTACTGTCATTAGTTTGTAGAGCAACTGCCTCTACCCATTTCGAAACATAATCAACAGCTAAAAGAATATATTTGTTTGAAAAAGATGAGGGAAAGGGACCCATAAAGTCGATTCCCCAAACGTCAAAAAGTTCAATTACAAGTATATTATTTTGTGGTAATTCATGTCTTCTTGAAATATTGCCAGTCCTTTGGCATTGAGCACAAGTCATAATGAAGTTCCTGCAATCATGAAACAAACTGGGCCAATAAAATCCGCAAGATAAAATTTTTGCTACTGTTCTTTCTACCCCAAAGTGACCTCCTGTTTCTTTGGAGTGACAGTGCTGTATTATGCTAAGCTGTTCAATTTTAGGCACACATCGTCTAATTACTTGGTCAGCACAGGATTTAAACAAATACGGCTCATCCCAAAAATAATTCTTCACGTCATGCAAAAATTTCTTTTTCTGTTGGAATGACAAACCATATGGTATGATTTTTCTAACCAAGTAATTAACTATGTCGGCATACCAAGGTAATTCATGGATGTCTATTGCATGCAAATGCTCATCAGGGAATTTTTCATTGATGGGTGTTTCTAAACAATCATATTCCAAATGTGATAAATGATCAGCAACCACATTTTCACTTCCCTTTTTATCCTTAATTTCTAAGTCAAATTCTTGCAGCAATAGAATCCAACGAATTAACCTGGGTTTAGCATCAGCTTTAGCAAATAAATACTTAAGAGCAGCATGATCTGTGTATACTATTACTTTAGAACCTATCAAGTAAGACCTAAACTTGTCACATGCAAATATCACTGCTAATAGCTCTTTTTCTGTTGTGGCATAGTTTTTCTGGGCCTCGTTCAAGGTTCTACTTGCATAGTATATAGCATGAAAGATCTTACCTCTTCTTTGCCCTAGTACTGCCCCCACGGCATAGTCACTAGCATCACACATCAGCTCAAATGGAATCTCCCAATTTGGTGCAACAATCACTGGTGCAGAGCTGAGCTTCTCCTTCAATATATTGAATGCCTGCAAACAATTTTCATCAAACACAAAAGTAGAGTCTTTTTCAAGTAAATTACACAGAGGTCTAGAGATTTTAGAGAAGTCCCTGATAAATCTCCTGTAAAAGCCAGCATGTCCCAAGAAGCTCCTGACTCCTTTTACTGAAGTGGGTGGTGGCAACTTCTCTATTACTTCCACTTTTGCCTTGTCAACTTCAATCCCTTTTTCTGACACCTTGTGACCTAACACTATTCCCTCTCGTACCATAAAATGGCATTTCTCCCAATTTAGAAGTAGGTTAGTTTCCTTACATCTTTTAAGCACACAGCCTAAATTTTCCAAACATGATTCAAATGACTTCCCAAAAACAGAGAAGTCATCCATAAATATTTCAATAAAATTCTCTAACATGTCAGAAAATATAGACATCATACACCTCTGAAAAGTAGCAGGTGCATTACAAAGACCAAAGGGCATTCTCCTAAATGCAAAAGTACCATAGGGACAAGTAAATGTGGTTTTCTCCTGATCCTCGGACGCTATATGAATTTGATTATACCCAGAATAACCATCAAGGAAACAGTAATAATCATGCCCTGCGAGTTTTTCTAACATCTGATCAATGAAAGGTAAGGAAAGTGGTCTTTACGGGTGGCATTATTCAATTTTCTATAATCTATGCAAACTCGCCACCCTGTCACAGTACGGGTTGGGATCAATTCATTGGCATCATTCTTTACCACTGTCATGCCACCTTTCTTTGGTACAACTTGGACAGGACTAACCCATTTACTATCAGAAATTGGAAAAATAATGCCTGCATCTAACAATTTAAGCACTTCCTTTTTTACAACTTCCTTAAGAGTTGGGTTAAGTCTTCTTTGTGGTTGTACTGTAGGTTTACACTCAGCTTCAAGAAATATCCTATGAGTACACATTAAAGGGCTAATTCCCTTAATATCCGCAATGGTCCACCCGATAGCTTCCTTATGTTCTCTAAGAACATCCAAAAGTTGTTGCTCTTGATCACCTGTCAAAGAAGAAGAAATGATAATTGGCAAAGTATCATTTGTTCCAAGATAAGCATACTTTAAATGACCAGGCAAAGGTTTAAGTTCAAGCACCGGGGGTTGTGTCAATGATGGCATCGGTTTCTTCTCAGTGGTCCCCAGCTCCTCATAGTGTCGAGTCTTGAATTCATAAACTTGTTCAACACGTTCTTCTTGGGGTTCATCTTCACCATCACTCCAATCATCTAAATCCCTAAGAACTGACTCCATCGTGTCCACACCTGCATTCTCTTCCATGAACTCAGAGGAAAGCTCATCAACACTATCAATAGTGTAACAGGATTTACAGTCATCAAATTTCTTTGTAGCCTCATACACATTAAACGTGACTTGTTCATCCATAACTCTTAAAGTAAGCTTACCTTGTTCCACATCAATTAAGGCTTTACCTGTTGCAAGGAATGGTCTGCCAAGGATCATGGGTACCTCTTTATCCTCCTCCATCTCCAAGACTATAAAGTCAACTGGAAAGATGAATTTATCTACTTTCACTAGGACATTTTCCACAATCCCTCTTGGGTATTTGATGCTCCTATCAGCAAGTTGCAAGGTAACATGAGTTCCCTTGCACTCTCCAAGTCCCAATTTCCTAAAAATAGATAGAGGCATTAAATTTATACTTGCACCGGAGTCAATAAGAACTTTATCAAAATGAAAATTGCCTATGGTGCAAGGAACAGTAAAACTCCCCTGATCTCTTTGTTTTCTTGGCAAACTAGGTACATCATTCTGTAAGATCATTGAACATTCCCCTGTAAGCATCACCGGTTCATTCCCTTCAATCTTCCTCTTCTTTGTGAGTAAATCCTTCATGAACCTAGCATATGATGGCATCTGCTGAAGTGCTTCTGCAAAAGGAATGTTAATTTGCAATTTTTTAAAGACTTCTAAAAATTTAGCAAATTGTGAATCGAATTGTTGTTGCTTCAGCCTTCCTGGAAAAGGAATAGGAGGAACATATGCTTTCACTTTTGGTGAATTTTTCTTTGATTCCTCTTCCTTTTGTTTCCCTTTATCTTTTTCCAGGTTAACCTCCTCTTCCTCAAGTTTCTTATCAACCAATTCCTTACCACTTCTTAACATAATAGCATTTACACCCTTAGGATTTTGCTCAGTATTGCTAGGTAAAGACCCAGATGGTCTATTACTCAACTGTTGAGACATTTGACTAAGCTGATTTTCAAGATTCCTAATGGTGGCTTGTTGATTTTGCAACATTGTGTCAGTCTTTTGCATATAACTTATCATGAGTTCTTCCATTTTAGACTGACCTTGCTGAGAAGAGGTATTATGATTAGGATATTGTTGATGGGGAGTATTATGATTAGGACCTTGCTTTTGAAATCCAGGAGGTTTAAGTACATTGTTATCATTTCTCCATGAGAAATTTGGATGATTACGCCACCCTGGATTGTAGGTGTTTGAATAAGGTCCTTGATTACCTCTTTGGAAATTGTTGACAAAATTTACTTGCTCTCCATGGGATGAGGAGGAAAAGTTTCCAGATGGGCACTCAAGAGTTGAGTGTGGTCCTGAGCATAACTCACAACAAGAAATTTGATTAACATTGAAAGAAGGTGTAGAGGTAAGTTTACTTACCTGGGCGGTAAGAGCAGAAATCTGAGCTGTTAAGGTGTCCATGTCATTGGCAGATGCCACTCTAGACTTACCTCTTTCATGTTGCCAATTATGTGCACTAGAGGCCATTTCATCTATCAAAGCACTAGCCTCATCATATGTCTTACTCATTAGTGCACCACCAGAAGCAGCATCTACCAGAGATCTCAATGTGTCATCTAAACTGAGATAGAATATCTCAATAAGGAGATTATCTGGTAATCCATGATGGGGGCATTTTCTAATTGCCTCCTTGAATCTTTCCCATGCTTCATAAAGTGATTCACCACTAAACTTACTGAAGTTTGTGATGTCATTTCTTAACCTAGCAGTTCTAGCTGGTGGAAAAAATCTCCTTAAAAATTTAGATGAGAGATCTACCCAAGTGGTTACAGAGTCTTGTGGCAATGAATTGTACCAAGCCCTAGCTTTTTCTCTAAGTGAAAACGGAAAAAGTTGTAGCCTAATTACATCATCAGATACATTATTCATTTTCACTGTATTACAATATTGAAGAAATACTGCAATATGCTCATCAGGACTCTCATTTGGATATCCTCCAAATTGATTTGATTGAACCATTTGAACGAGTGCTGGTTTTAACTCGAAATTATTAGCCTGAATTGTTGGTCTTCTAATTGCAGGACCTGAAACAACAGGTATCGTGTATTCCCGAAGTGCTCTACCAGCACCTTGAATCTGATTGTTGTTCTCATCTGCCATGTTCTCTTCTTCCTTTCTTCTCTGCTCTCTTCTAAGTTGTCGCAAAGTGCGTTCTATCTCAAGATTAATTGGTAGAAGTTCAGCACTTCTACTCCTGCGCATAAAAAGAACCTTAAAGAGAATGGAAAACGATCACACAAAGATAAGAAAAATTAAATAACAAAATAATTGTGCCTAAATTACCAACAGAATTACGAAATCTAATATCTATTAGTTCCCCGGCAGCGGCGCCAAAAACTTGATACGCTCAGAACGTATATATAAAATGGGAGCGTAAATTGCAGCAAGTGCACTGGTCGTATCAAGTAATAAAGTGGTGAAAAGTAAGGTTGTCGATCCCTCGAGGAACCAATAGAGTACTAGATCTATGGCAATTCTTATCAATATCTAGGTGATTAAAAAGGGGTTTTGAAATGTCTAATCTAAAAATTTAACTTAAAGCAACAAGGAAAATTTTATGAAGAATCTATCAATTATGAACAAGGGAAATTAGAATTCACCCTAGATTTGTTAATCAAATTGCTACCATGTTATATCAACTTGTGGTTATAAGTTTATTCAAGTGAGTTTAGAAAATCCTTTTTAGGGATGTTGACCTTAAATTAATTAGTCGGCTTCCGCGTCTCTAATTAACCAAGGAATCAAAATTATGTTCATACACCTCCCGATGCTACAAACAACTAATGCCCTAAATCAATTAACCCTAATCCCTTAGTGATTAATTAACAAGAAACATTGCATTGTGCCCTCCATAGACTCTAATTAAACCAATTATCGCAACTCCCGTATTGACAATCAATCTAATTAAGAATTCCTAACAAATCCTCATCAACTCCCGTATCAAAAGGATTTCTAACAATTATAATGAAAGACCAATTATAATTGAAATCAAAGGAATTGCAATCATGAATAATCCTAATAATTCCTAATCATATAACATGGCTACAATTATCCTTTTAACATTCTAGGGTTTCATCCAATTTCCCACAAGGATGATTTAGAACATTATAGTATGAATTGCATAAAAACAATTGAAATAAATAGATGCAATGGAATTCATATTAAACAACAAGATTAAACTAATAAATGGCATAAAAGAAAATAAAGTAAATGGAACAATTGCTATAATCTTCAAGAGCTTCAATCTTCCAAAATGACTCCTTGAATTCTTCAATTGAAAGCAAACTTCAACAAAATGACATTCTTTCTTCAAACTAAACTTTGGAAAAATCTAAAGTACCTAAGGAAATTTAATGAGGCTAGAACAAAGAAGAAGAAAAAGAATTCTAAACAAAAGAAAGGATGGATTCTCCAACAAAAAGGGATGCTTCCAAGGTTCACACAAGGGGTCTATTTATAGATCCAAAGAGGAGGGGGATGAGGTGGATCTGATGAGGATTTGAGTCAGCAAATTAATTAAGATATGATTTTGGAGAGATTCTTGCAATGGATATCCGGGGAGTAATGAAGGCCGGCTCAAGGCCGGTTTAAAGGCCGACGGCTTTACTTCTTTTTGAGGCCGGTTTAATATAGGCCGGCTCAAGGCCGGCGGCCTTCAGTGTAATCCTTCTCTCACTTCTTCAATTTTGTGAAAAACTCCTCCAATTAACTTGTAATTTACTTTTGGGTCCTCAAAACCTGTATTTTCACAAAAAAAACACCATTAAGTATCATTTCTTTATATTTTCTTATAATATTGAAATAAATTTAATATAAGTCCAAAAGAAAATATAAGTATAATGTGATCTTATCATTCCCCAATTCCGAATTGCATAAAGGATTCACAACAACACACTCTATAAGCTTCATCAAACAATAAGCTTATCATAGTATGAATGGGCAAATTTCAAGTAAGAAAATTGTGAGTTAACAACACACTTCTACTCTCCTGCCTTCCACGAAAATGATCAACCATAAGAAGCTACAACAAACCCTTCAATTTGACTTCAACAAGCAGAAAATTCAATTCTCAATCAAGACAATTTCACAACTTAATTCACAATACAATTTTGGTTCACAATTGAAGAACCTTAATTGAGCGTGATGATCAAGAATCCAACCAACACTTAATCCCTTCTCTTAACTTGTTCTCTAATACCAAAAGATGATGTTCTCAAAACCAAGTCCAAGCACAATCAAATGACTCAAGGAAAACAAATCACAACTCAATTACAAAACCGGTCCAATTGGTTCACAACTCACGTGAAACCCCTTTGGAGATTTGATTGAAACTGAAGATCAAATGATGTAATTATGATCCCTATTTGTAATCTTCACCATATGAGAACAAAATTAATTGAAAACCACATGAATTCAAATCAAAATGGATGGATCAAAAACCATGATATCAATTCCCCCTTCAATTTTAATGCACGCTAACAATAAAGTGATATTGTTTTCAAGTACTAAAAGAACAATCAATCTTAAACAAGATAATTTTTCAAAAATTAAATTAAAAAATATGTCCAAGAAAATCTAAATCAACCCTAGATATGACTCACTAGAGAAGAAATGAAAAACAACAAAGAAAGAAAATCGATATGACTCACAATTTCCCCTTATTGCACTCGTCACAATTCCAATTCTTGGGTTGAAATTGATAAGAGGATTAGAACTAGGATGAACCATAATTCCCACACGTTAAGTGCTAGTGTTTAATCTGCAAAAATGGCCTCCTCAAACCCTACTATAAGCAAGTATTTATACTTGCTACTCCTAGGGTTAGAAAATGGTCAAAATTACAAGTTTGCCACTTTTAAGGGGGCTAGTCCTAAATGAAAATTACAATCAAAATAAAAGTGTTCCAAAATGATTACAACAAAAATAGTCCATGCAAATGAAAAATATATAAAAGAAATTGGTCTTCAAGATGCCGGTCTTTTATAGGATTCATCGGCCTAACTTATCGCTGGTTTAGGTCGGTCCATGGATAAACCACAAGTTGAGTTTGAGGGAGTTTGTCCATTGCCTATAAAATTTGATAAGTGTGCCTGTTGGAAAACAAAATAAAAGAATAATAGAAAAGAGGTTAATTTATAAATAATTCCGGGGTTAATCTGCTCAAATTGGGCCCTCATCGCCAAAATTCGAATTCCTTTAGTTCTTGCCTTAATGATAGGTCTTATCGGATTTTGATTCCTATCATTTACTAACCTCTTTTCTCTTATTCATGTATTGTATATTCCAATAGGAATACTTATCATGCTTTACAGGGTGATGGCCAAACTCACTCAGACTCAGCTTGTGGGTTATCTATGGATTGACCTAAACCGGCGATGAGCTGGGCCGACGAATCCTATGGAAGAGCTAGCATGATGAAGACTATTTTTATTTATAATTATTTCTTTGGACTATTTATGTTATAATCTTTTTTTTTAGACACTTTCAATTGCTTGTAATTGTCTTTTAGGACCGGCCACCTTAAAAGTAGCATAGTTGTAATTTGGTAGACTTTTTAACCCTAAAGGAAGCAAGTATAAATACTTACTTAAGTAGGGTTTTGAGGAGGCCAATTTTTCATAATATAACTTCACTTTACATGAGAGGGTTAGGGCTTATTCCTAATTCAATTACTCTTATCAATTTCAAATCCTAATTTGAGGTTGTGGCGAGTTGCTTCAAGGTTAATTTGTGAGTAATATCAAATTTACTTTGTTGCAATTTCCATTTCTCTCTAGTGAGTAATATCTAGGGTTCAATTGGTTGTTTTATTGATCGAATTTGATTGCATTTGTAATCAAATTCTTGTTGCTTAATTGATTGCTTTTAGCCTTAGTTTTAACCTTCAATTTAGCATCTTCTTGGAACTGTGGATCATTTTGTGGGGAAAGTGAATCACAGAATTGGATCTTATTGTTCTTGTGTGTAATTCACGTGGAATTCTTGTGATTTTTGATATATTGGAGAAGATTATCATTGTTGGATTGTTAATTGCAATTTTGAGCATTCGGATTTCATTAAATCTCCATTAGGGTTTACGCAATCTTTGATTCCATTGAACCGGTTTGATCTTGTGAATTGAAGTTGTTTCTTTGATTCATTTGCACGTGCTTAATCTTGGTTTTAGGTACATCATCTTTTGGTATCAGAGCATCATCATACTTTGATTCATTCTTGGTCACATCTTTGTTGTGGGAATTAGTTCATAAATATTGAGGAATTGTGCAATTGTTGAACTAGTTTAATTGACATTGTCTAATTGTCTTTCAAATTGGTTTTGCATGTGCTTAATCTTGGTTTTGAGCACATCATAATTTGGTATTAGAGCTTGTGGTTGTGAGAAGAGGTTATTTGATTTTGAATTTCGGAAATTTAGGGTTCTTGAGTTTACATTTTGATTCCGAAATTGAATGTGGAAAATTGAATTGTTTATGTTGTTATTTGAAGTGGCGTGATTATCTTGCTTGGGGAGTTGAACTTGCTGCTTGTTAGAGTGAGTTTTGAGGTCTTTTTGAAGCTCCATTTTATTGATATTTTGGTGTAAAAAAAAAAGGAATAGTAGCACATCTTGTGCTTTAAAAGTCATAACATGAAGTTACCTCAATTGTGAAGAAGTAGAGGTGTATTTTTGCTTGGAGTGATTCGGACATAAAGGGGGCTTAGTGTACAATTTTCAAAAGTCAGTGTGTGGCTTAAGGAAGTTATTTGAATTTCAAAACACACATTAAGTGATAGAAGTAATTGTGTGTTCATTTGAATATGAAAGTGGCTCCTTACCATTTGTGGAATATTGCAATTAGTGATCTCATTTTAAATTTGAATTTGAGCTACCTCTTGTTGTGAGTTGTGGTTTGAAACTTGTATAGAAGTGGAGAAATTCAAGTGTGGAAGAGTGTGTATGTGTGTGCATGTGTGTGCTACAATGTATATAAAAGGTGCATATGTGTAGAGTTGTGTTTGTAAAAGTTTAGTGAAGTTATGTGTGTTTAGTGTGAGTGGCGGTGTGACTTATTGTGTGTGTAAGTGTGTGTGGCGTTGTGAATTTGTGGAAGTTGCATGGAGTAAGGTGTTGCACATTGAGGCTAAAGTGTGAGAGTGTAGTGTATGGATAACAAACTACAAAAGGGAAGAGTGGTGTTTTAATTGTTAAGTGGAATTGTGTAGTGTGTGTTTTCAGAAAAAGTGGAGGAATCACAATTGTCATTTTTAGATTTGAAATCAGAATTGAAAGTGTATATTAAGAGGTCAATTTGAAAATTCAAACACACATTAAGTCATAATTAATTGTGTATCATTTGAATTTGAAAAAGCCTCTTACCATTTGTGGAGTTGTGCACTTATTGAGCCTCTTTTGAATTTGAAAGTGGGTTGCCTTTTTTTGTGTTGAAGTTGCGATTTAATGTTTGTGTGGAAGTGGGGAAAGTGTACCATGGCTTGAAGTAGTGTGTTTGTAGTGTTGTATTTTGTAAATTTAGTAAAGGATTTGTGTATTTTTGGTGTGGTGTTTTGTGTGTTATATAGAAAGGTGTTGATTGGTGGAGTGAATTGTGTGGAACCAAGAGCAAGGGGAAGTTATGTGGCGGTGAATGGTGTGTTATGTATGTGTTTTAATTGCTGCCAATTGAGAATTTAAGTGGTAAGAAGCCAAGGCAAGAAAAAGGAAAGTAAGTAGTAGAATTTAAACTTCAAACAAGTCATTAAAGTGTGAAAGTAATTGAACTAGTTACTTAAACACTTGTAGTTGAATTTAATTCTATCTACTTGAAAGTAGTTGAGTGTACTTCATTTGTGGCTTGGTTGTGTACTTGAATCGTGGAAGTGTGAGGATAAGTATTGTGTTGTTGGGTTTGAACACAATCATGTCTAATGAGATGTTTCATTATACTAATGTATTACATTGAACATTGACTACATTTACTACTAAGGATGATGAACAAAGGGGAAACATGTTCCATACTTCTTGTAGGGTACAAGGAAATTTATGTTTCCTTATAGTCGATGGTGGTAGTTGTATCAATGTGGTAGTAGCATCGTTAGTATCGAAACTAAAACTTGTTACTACTCCACATCCTAAACCATATAAATTGCATTGGCTTCGTGATCAGGGGAGTTTGCATGTGACCTAAAGAGCTAAGGTACCATTTAGTATAGGGGATAAATGCTTTGATGAGATTGAGTGTGGTATTTTGCCTATGTATGCATCCCACATATTGCTTGGTAGACCATGGTTACATGACAGGATGGTATTACATCATGGGTATAGAAATACTTATATGTTCAAAAAGGATCGTAAATGTATAGTATTAAACCCTATGTCACCATCAGAGATCTAGGATATGCAAAGACAAATGAGACAATGATAGGAATAAAAATCCAACAAGACCTATCATTAGGGCAAGAACTAAAGGATTTCAAATCTTGGCGTTGAGGGCCCATTTTGAGCAGATCGACCCCGAAATTATTTATATATTAACCACTTTTCTATTATTCTTGTATTGTGTTTTCCAACAGGCACACTTATCATATTCTATAGGGCAATGGACAAACTCCCTCAGACTTAGCTTGTGGGTTATCCATGGACCGACCTGAACCGGCGATAAGCTGGGCTGATGGATCCTATAGAAGACCGGCATGTTGAAGACCAATTTCTTTTATATATTTTTCATTTGCATGGACTATTTATGTTGTAATCATTTTGGGACACTTTTATTTCCTTGTAATTTTCATTTAGGGTTAGCCACCTTAAAAGTGGCAAACTTGTAATTTTGAACACTTTTTAACCCTAGGAGTAGCAAGTACAAATACTTGCTTAAGAGAGGGTTTGAGAGACTTATTTTGCAGAAAAAACACTTCACTTTAACGTGAGAGGGCTTAGGGTTTCCTAATTCCAAAATTCTCTTATCAATTTCAACCCAAGAATTGGAATTGTGGCGAGTGCGACGAAGGCGAATTGTGAGTCATATCAATTCAATTTTGTTGTATGTTCATTTCTTCTCTAGTGAGTCATATCTAGGGTAGATTTGGATCTTTCTTGGATCTAATTGTGGTTCTATTTTTTGTAAACATCAATCTTAAAAGATTGATTGTTCCATTGAACACTTGGATTTCATATTTCCATGTTATTGTTGGCGTGAACTAGTGATTGAAAGGGAAAGTGGATTTCATTGGATTATTGCTTCCTTTTGATCTGATTTTATGTGAACTTCATCTTCTTTGGTGGTTATTTGGTTAATATTATCATTAGAGATTACAATTGAATCATTTGAACAACAATTTCCATTAAAATCTACAAGGTGTTCACGTGAAATTGCCCTTTTGTGGATCCGATTTTGCCTTGACTTGAGATTTTTTTTCTTAAGTCTTTTGATTGTGCTTCTAAGTAGAATTAGGCACATCATCTTTTTGGTATCAGAGCCATATCATATTTGGAATTAAGATTCAAACAAATCATAATTTGAAGAATTGGTTACATTCATTGGAAATTGACGACATTGTTCATGTGATTGAGACTAGTTTGATTGACATTGTTTGATTGTCTTTCAAATTGGTTTTGCATGTGCTTAATCCTGGTTTTAGGAACATCAAATTTTTGGTATCAGAGCACATGTTGAGAGAAGGGATTGATTGCAGTTGATTTCGTGAAAATTCATCACAATTAGGGTTGATAAAGTGGAACCGCAAATTGTGTTGTTTTTGTGGTTTTGAGCTTGCGAAATTACCTTGGCATGGAATTTAATTTGCTGTTTGTTGGAGTTGGATTGGTGATAAAGGAATATTTTACTCATAATTCATTAAGCGATTTGCAAGTATTCATTATTGAGTTTAGAGAAATCACAAGGAAATGGTACTTAATCATGTTTATTTTTACATTTCAGATGTTGGAGCACTTTGAGTTCAAAGCTTAATCAATTTGGAGAGATTGCATACAAATTGAAGCATGAAAAGATTAAAGGATGGCAAAGGAAAAAAAAGCAAAGCCGTCGGCCTTTATGGCCAGCCTTCCATGAAACGTCGCCGGCCTTTATGGCCGGCTTAAATGAAGGCCGTCGGCCTTTATGGCCAGCTTAAATAAAGGCTGCCGGCCTTGAACCGATCTTGTTTTAATTGCATCTTCTCGCCTCCCCTTGCATATATATAGGTCTTAGGTCGATTTAGAGAAGAACGTTTGTCAATTTTTCTTGTTCTTAGAGTAGTTTTAACCTAGTTTTAAGGGAGAATTAATAAAGGCTGCCGGCTTTGAACCGATCTTGTTTTAATTGCATCTTCTCGCCTCCCCTTGCATATATATAGGTCTTAGGTCGATTTAGAGAAGAACGTTTGTCAATTTTTCTTGTTCTTAGAGTAGTTTTAACCTAGTTTTAAGGGAGAATTGTGGAGATCAAATCTTGGAGAAAACTTTGTGATCTTAGTGGAGATTATCATCCTTTGTGAAGGAATTGTGGAGTTCCTTGCAATTAAGGTATTATTTGTATTGTTGAATTGGTGATTTTTTAACTGTATTTCTTATATGCAATTCGAGTATTTGATCCAACCATTGAATATGATTTCTTTTGCACGAATCTCCTTGAATCATAATCATGTCTTTATCTCCATGAATTGCTAAGTCTTTTCCTTGGGAAATTGAATGAAACCCTAGAATGTTAAAAGGATAATTGTAGCCATGTTATATGATTAGGAATTATTAGGATTATTCGTGATTGCAATTCCTTTGATTTCAATTATAATTGGTCTTTGATTATAATTGTTAGAAATCCTTTTGATATGGGAGTTGATTAGGATTTGTTAGGAATTCTTATTTAGATTGATTATCAATACAGGAGTTGCGATAATTGGTTTAATTAGAGTTTATGGAGGGCGTAATGCAATGTTTCTTGTTAATTAATCACTAAGGGATTAGGGTTAATTGATTTAGGGCATTAGTTGTTTATAGTATCGGGAGGTGTATGAACATAATTTTGATTCCTTGGTTAATTGGAGACGCGAAAACCAACTAATTGATTTACGGTTAACATCCTTAAAAAGGATTTTCTAAACTCGCTTGAATAACCTTATAACCACTAGTTGATATAACATGGTAGCAGTTTGATTAATGAATCTAGGGTGAATTCTAATTTCCCTTGTTTATAATTGACAGATTCTTCATAAAATTCTCCTTGTTTGCTTTAAGTTAAATTTTTAGCTTAGACATTTCAAAACCCCTTTTTAATCACCTAGATATTGATAAGAATTTCCATAGGTCTAGTATTCTATTGGTTCCTCGAGGGATCGACAACCTTACTTTTCACTACTCTATTACTTGATACGACCAGTGCACTTGCTGTAATTTACGCTCCCATTTTATATATACGTTCTGAGCATATCAAGTTTTTGGTGTCGTTGCCGGGGAACTAATAGATATTAGATTTCATAATTCTGCTGGTTGTCTAGGTGCAATTTTACGTTTTTCTTGGCTTTTGGTCTCTTTGTAAGTGTTACATGCGCAAGAGTAGGAGTGCTGATCTCTTACCTTTCGATATTGAGATTGAGCGTACTTTACGCCAGATTAGAAGAGACAACAAGTATATAGAACAAGTAGAAGAGATGGCGAATGAGGATAATCGCCAGATTCAGGGTGTTCAGCGAGCACTTAGAGATTTCTCTATTCCTAGGATTCAGGAACCACCCATTGTTAAACCAACTATACAAGCCAACAATTTTGAGCTTAAACCGGCACTCATTCAAATGGTGCAATCGAGTCAGTTTGGAGGGTATTCAAATGAAAGCCCTGATGATCATCTTGCTGGGTTTCTTCAATCCACCAACACTGTCAAGCAGAATGGTGTCACTGATGATGCCATAAGACTACAACTTTTCCCTTTCTCATTGAAGGATAAAGCTAGAGCTTGGTTTTATTCATTGCCCCAGGGATCTGTCACTACCTGAGAAGACCTATCAATCAAGTTCTTGAGGAGATTCTTCCCACCAGCTAGGACCGCCAAACTAAGAAGTGATATCACTAACTTTACAAAGTTTAGTGGTGAATCACTTTATGAGGCATGAGAGAGATTCAAGGAAGCAACAAGAAAATGCCCACATCATGGTTTACCAGTTAATCTCCTTATTGAGATTTTTTACTTGAGTCTGGATGAGACATTGAGGTCTCTTATGGATGCTGCAGCTGGGGGTGCACTAATGGGAAAAACTTACTTAGAGGCCAGTGCATTGATAGAAGAGATGGCCTCTAGTGCACACAATTGGCAAACTGAGAGAAGTGGTACAAGAGTAGCGTCAATGAATGACAATGTCAGTATGGCTCAGTTGACTACTCAGATAGCTGCCCTCACCACTCAGGTAAGTAGACTCACCTCTTCAAATTCTTTTAATGCTAATCCATCTTCTAGTTGTGAAATTTGCTCAGGACCTCACTCAGCTAGTGAGTGCAAGGCTGGAAAGTCATCAGCTCCATCTAGTGGAGAGCAAGTAAACTTTGTAGGCAACCTTCAGAGAGGTACTCAAGAACCATATTCAAATACATACAATCCTGGGTGGCGCAATCATCCAAACTTCTCATGGAAGAATGAGAATCAAGCACTTAACCCGCCCCCTAGATTTCCTAAACAAGCCTCTGCTCATAATGCCTATTCTCAACAACAACCCACTCAGATGGAAGAGCTCATGAGGAGCTACATGCAAAAGACTGACACCCTCCTACAAAACTAACAAGCTTCTATCATAAACTTGGAGGGTCAACTCGGTTAAATTGCACAGCAGCTAAGTACTAGACCCTCAGGGTCTTTGCCTAGCAAAACTGAGGAGAACACCCATAATGTCAATGCCATTGATGGGTGTCAAATCCAACAAAAATAAAACCTACTCCTAGATAATGATATGATTTGCTTATAGTAGTGAGTAGGGTCGTATCCATAGGGATTGGTTAAATATATTTCTATTCAAAGAGAATAAAGAGGAAAAGAAAAATGGGGGGTTTTGTTTGTGAATCAAAATAATATTGAAACAAGATAATAAAATCGAATATTGATAAAAGCCTAGCCAAATGAATCAAGATAGTTTAATTCTAGGAATTGATCATCGATGCAAATGTTTTCTATTCTTATTTCTAGATAAACTGGTTATGGTATTAACAAGCTCTAACAACCTATCTCTCCTTACTTCCTCGATAATCAAAACAAGCTCTTTAACTATTTCTCTTATCGATTAGACAACCCTAAAACAAGCTCTTAGGATTTAATCTACCAATAGAATTAAAAACAAGAGAGACCACCAATTTATGCCACTAGATTATAAGATAACCTATTTAAACAAGATCATACATCTCCATAACCTGAATTCGATCATCTATTTTATAATCAAACATGTTATCGTGTCATCGAGACTAGAACTATCAAACAATTACGGATTTGACGTGCTAGTTGACAAAATATTAACTTGCTAATTGAGTAGAAGAGCTTTAATTCATACCAATCAACAAAGATAATAATGACAAGATGTTCAGAAGATATATGAATATCCAAAAAAAAGGAATAGATTAAATACAAATCAATTAGATCTCACAATTCGTGGAGAATCAAACTTCTATGACCCTTTGGCTAGAAAATCTGCTTAGCTACACATGTTGATCATAAAAACAAAAATTAAAAGTAAAAACATAGCAAGCCTCAGTTCTCGGTTTTCTTGCTCTGCCTCCTTCCTTCCTTCTTGTCTCCAAGATGATCCAAGATGATCATAACCCTCTAGGATTAGTTCTATTTATATTGTTAAAGGAATGGCAGGTGATCTTTTGCTAGTAAGATACGAAAATATCTTTCCTTTTTCAAGTAAATCTCGAGAAGAAAATAATCGTCCGCCTGGCACGCCCTACAACACGACCGTGGGTTAAGCCGTGCCTTCCTCTGTGTATAATTCACATATCATCTTCCGTGTCCAGTGTGTACCACGGCTTCAACCACGGCAAGATCCTAAGCCGTGTCATCCTCTGTCGAAGTTCCACAATTTCTCTTCCTTATTTGGTATATGGCACGGCTTCATCAAGCTTCCACCACGGTTTCCACTACGGTTACCACCACGGTCCGTGTCACAAGCCTTGTCTCTCTCCTTCTCATGCAGTGTGTAGCATGGTTTGCACCATGTCCGTATCTCAAACCGTGCCTCCTTCTAGACAGATACATGGCCGTGTACTTCAACCGTGTATTTTCCCATGGATTCTTCAAGACAGATACACGGTCGTGTACTTTAATCGTGTATTTTCCTATGGCTTCAAAACTAAGTACACGGTCGTGTACTTCAACTACACGCCCATGTACTTTCCTCCGGCGGTGTAAATCCTTGTCTTTGATCCAAGTTGTAGATGACTTCTCTAATTTACTTGAATTAGCACCCTTGACTCCATTTAACCTGATTTATCACCATAATAGAATTAAGTACCATTTCCTTATGATTTCTATAAAATCTATAATAAATTAACACACTTCATACTATAAAGATTGAGTATAAAATGGCTCTATCAAATTCCCCCACACTTAAACTCTTGCTTGTCCTCAAGCAATTGAATCAAATCAATTGAGAAATTTGTCATGATTATACGAACTTTCTTTTCATCATTCCAAGCATCTATTCATTTGTAATTCATGACTTGTAATTTTAATGTCTACTACTTCAACCAAACTGGTTTCATGTGATCAAATTACCATGGACAAAATTTAATAGCTAATCTAAACAAAATAAACTTTAATCCTCATGTTTAGTAAAAGAATTTTTATTCCAAAAGTAAATACTTAATCCACTAAGGAAAAACACCCAATTAAACTTCATTGGATATTATCAAGTATATAATCCTTGCAACATAAAGTAAAAGCATATAGTATCAACTCTTTCCATAGATTTTCTCCCTTTCTATTATAAGTCTTGTTTAATTCAATGAATGTTTACATTCATTGTTCTTTTGATTTGATCAAGCATCTATTTTGACGGGTTTTTGCCCGCTTCTTTTCATGAACTTTTGCCTTTTTTCGCCCTTATCGTTATAGTGAGTTCATTGAGTCAGCACATCCCGAGCTCGTCACTCAAGTGACCGGGTTTTGAGATACCCTTACGGACTCTTCCTCACTCTAACATTCAAGTTTGAATACTCTTAACTCAATTATTTGAATTATTGGAGTAATGGCTATGCTTGATTTTTTATTTATTTGTTTATTTATTTATTTTTTTTTAGAACAACTTCAAAGAGTATACAGTTGCTAATATAACGTAGAAGTAAACTTGTTTATTTTTCACTTAGGGACTCGACTTACTCTTAGACTTCCAATTCTAAAGCTAAATACAAGGTAAATTTGTTTCTTAAAGATTTCACTACTTAATTTTAACCAAGTATTCTAATCACAACAGTGGGTGAGTAAAGCATTTGAATAAGTCAATTTCACATTTTGTAGATGCTTATGACAACATTTAGTACAATCTCCAGATTTCATGATAATTTTGAAAAAATTTTGCTTAAAATTGCTTAAGGACAAACATTCAAAGTATGAGTCAATTATCTATTCTCTATATTTTATTATCCTCTCCCCCACACTTAGCTTGAACAGTGTCCTCACTGTTCCTAATTCAGCACAATTAAAGAGGAATCAACGCAAGGAACATTAGAGAATAAGAGAAAAGGAATACTGGTACTTCCCTGGTATGAAGTGTAGAGTAATTGGAATTCTCCCCTTAGGCACTAGAGAGTGTCATCTGATGATATGTATCCTTGCTGCAGCTAATCAGAAAAAAATCAAAACAACACTAGAATAAAAACAAAACTAAAATAAAAACAAAACTAAAATTGAATTTTTTTTTTTGACATGGGTTACCTCCCATGAAGCACCTTTCTTTAACGTCTTTGGCTAGACATTCCTGGCTAGATGTTCGGGTAAGGGTTTTGATTCTAGCTTTGGTGCCTGTGGTGATGGGTCAATAACATTCGCAACAAAAATAGGAGAGATATTGTAGGATGTTTCATGGCATCATAAATGTTAAATTTAATCATTTCACCATCAAATTCCATAGTGAGGGTACCATCTTTTACATCAATTTTCGTCTTTGGATGTCTTAAGGAATGGTCGCCCTAATAATATCAGTGATGAATTATGGGAATCATTATCTTCCATGTTAAGCACATAAAAATCAGTAGGAAAAACCAACCCATTAACTTGAACTAAAACATCCTCTAGAACTCCCTCAGGATAAACATTGGACCTATCAGTAAGTTGAACAATAACACCCGTTTCCTTCAAGGGACCAACATTCAAGCTTTGATAAACAGATAAAGGCATAACATTGATTGAAGCTCCTAGATCACACATGGCTTTAGCGATTCCAAGATTACCTATTTTGCAAGGAATAGTAAACATACCTGGATCCTTGCATTTAAGAGGAAGCTTCTTCTGAATAATAGCTGAAACATTCTCACTCACACTAATCTTTTCATTACCTTTCAGCTTCCTTTTATTAATGCACAATTCTTTGAGAAATTTAGCATAGCGAGGTATTTGCTTAATGGCATCAAGCAAAGGAATATTTACCTCAACTTTTCGAAAAGTTTCCAGAGTCTCTTTTTCTTCCGCTTCATGCTTGGATTTCGCTAATCTGGAAGGGAAAGGAGGTGGTGTCAACATGACTTTTGATGGCTTTACTAGAGACCTTCTAATCTGGTTGTCCTACTGGCTCGGAGTTGAAATTTCTTTCTTAGTCTCTTCCTCAAGATTAGATGGGTGTCCTTTCTTATTTGATCCCTGTAATTCTGTTCCACTTCTCAAGGTAATTGCATTAACGCTTTGCTTCGGATTTGTAATAGTTTGAGAAGGTAACTTACCTTGAGTTTCTAACCAGTTTACAGTAGAAGCAAGTTGGCTTACCTGATTCTCCAAGTTTTGAATGCTCTGCTTTGTTTCCTCTTGAAATTGTTTTGTGTTAATAGCAAGAGACTTAACAATTTCCTCAAGAGACATACCTAAAGTGGAAGGAGCTTGGGGTATTTGGTTTGATGGCTTAGGCTGGAATTGTTGGAAATGTTGTGGGTTAGCCATACCGGAAGTTAGGATGATCCCTCCATCCAGGATTATAAGTATTTGAGTAGGGATCATATTTCCTTTGTGGCTATCTTGGGAATCCTCCTACAGCATTGCATGCTCATGATTGTCATCTTGCAATGAGGGGTACATGTCGGTAGGATGATTAGGAGCAGCACAAATTCCACAACCCTTCACCTGCTGTGTATTTCTGAGGGCTATCTGTTGCACAAGGGAGGTTAGGTTAGAAATTTGATGTTCAAGGTTAGAAACACTTACCTCATTTACCTTCCTTGAAGATGTATCATGCCTATACCCAAATTGTTGCGAATTAGCAGCCATAATGGAGATCAATTCCCTAGCTTGACCAGGGGTTTTATTCACTATGGCGCCTCCACTAGCAGCATCCATCATCTTCCTTTCCATCGGAAGCTGGCCTTCATATAAGTATTGGATGAGAAGTTGTTCAGATATCCCTTGTTGTGGACAGCTTGCACAAAGTTGCTTGAACCTCTCCCAATACTCATGAAGAGTCTCAGTGTCCCTCTGTTTGATACCACAAATCTCTCTTCTTATACCAGTAGCTTTAGACGCGGGGAAAAATTTGTCTAAGAAGAGCCTCACCATATCTATCCAAGTGGTTATAGAACCTGGAGGCAAATAAAACAACCAATCTTTAGCTTTAGTACTTAAAGAGAATGGAAAAGCACGTAACTTGATTTGATCGTCGGTTATTCCTTGCGGCCTCATACTAGAACACACTATATGAAACTCTTTCAAATGTTTGTGAGGATCTTCATTCTCAAGACCATGAAAGGTGGGTAGCAGATGTATCAACCCAAATTTCAACTCGAACTCAACAGCTAGTTCGGGATAGTGAATACAAAGTGGTTGTTGAATCACATCTGGTGCAGCCAATTCTCGCAATGTTCTTTCGGGATTTGCCATATCATCTTCTTTTTCAGAATCAATGGATGAATCAGGGCAAATCCGATGCCAAGTTCAGTCCAGGGGATGATCTAGCTTCTCTTCGCAGCCTCTTAAGAGTCTTCTCAATCTCCGGATTATAAGTGAGTGCACCTGCATGAGAAGAGCGAGTCATACAAGAATAGAAATAAATTTGACACCAATCCCCGGCAATGGCGCCAAAATTTGATGGGTGTCGAATCCAACAAAAATAAAACCTACTCCTAGACAATGATATGATTTGCGTATAGTAGTGAGTAGGGTCGTATCCACAGGGATTGGTTAAATATATTTCTATTCAAAGAGAATAAAGAGGAAAACAAAAATGGGGGGTTTTGTTTGTGAATCAAAATAATATTGAAACAAGATAATAAAATCGAATATTGATAAAAGCCTAGCTAAAGGAATCAAGATAGTTTAATTCTAGGAATTGATCATCGATGCAAATGTTTTCTATTCTTATTTCTAGATAAACTGGTTATGGTTATTAACAAGCTCTAACAACCTATCTCTCCTTACTTACTCGATAATCAAAACAAGCTCTTTAACTATTTCTCTTATCGATTAGACAACCCTAAAACAAGCTCTTAGGATTTAATCTATCAATAGCATTAAAAACAAGAGAGACCACCAATTCATGCCACTAGATTATAAGATAACCTATTTAAACAAGATCATACATCTCCATAACATGAATTCGGTCATCTATTTTATAATCAAACATATTATTGTGTCACCGAGACTAGAACTATCAAACAATTACGGATTTGACGTGCTAGTTGACAATATATTAACTTGCTAATTGAGTAGAAGAGCTCTAATTCATACCAATCAACAAAGATAATAATGACAGGACGTTCAGAAGATATATGAATATCCAAAAAGAAAGAATAGATTAAATACAAATCAATTAGATCTCACAATTCATGGAGAATCAAACTTCTATGACCCTTTGGCTAGAAAATCTGCTTAGCTACAGATGTTGATCATAAAAACAAAAATTAAAAGTAAAAACATAACAAGCCTCAGTTCCCGGTTTTCTTGCTCTGCCTCCTTCCTTCCTTCTTGTCTCCAAGATGATCATAACCCTCTAGGATTAGTTCTATTTATATTGTTAAAGGAATGGCAGGTGATCTTTTGCTAGCAAGATACGAAAATATCTTTCCTTTTTCAAGTAAATCTCGAGAAGAAAATAATCGTCCACCTGGCATGCCCTACAACACGGCCATGGGTTAAGTCGTGCCTTCCTTTGTGTATAATTCACATATCATCTTCCGTGTCCAGTGTGTACCACGACTTCAACAACGGCAAGATCCCAAGCCGTGTCATCCTCTGGTCGAAGTTCCACAATTTCTCTTCCTTATTTAGTATATGGCACGGCTTCATCAAGCTTCCACCACGGTTTCCACCACGACTGCCACCACGGCTTCCACCACGGCCGTGTCACAAGCCTTGTCTCTCTCCTTCTCATGCAGTGTGTAGCACGGTTTGCACCATGGCCATATCTCAAACCGTGCCTCCTTCTAGACAGATACACGGCCGTGTACTTCAACTGTGTATTTTCCCGTGGATTCTTCAAGACAGATACACGGTCGTGTACTTCAACCATGTATTTTCCTGTGGCTTCAAAACTAAGTACACGGCCATGTACATCAACTACACGCCCATGTACTTTCCTCCAGCGGTGTAAATCCTTGTCTTTGATCCAAGTTGTAGATGACTTCTCTAACTTACTTGAATTAGCACCCTTGACTTAATTTAACCTGATTTATCACCATAATAGAATTAGGTACCATTTCCTTTTGATTTCTGTAAAATCTATAATAAATTAACACACTTCATACTATAAAGATTGAGTATAAAATGGCTCTATCAGCCATCATGCTAAGGAGTGGTAAGGAGGTGAAAAAAGCTGAAAGGTAGGTAAAAATTCAAGAGAAGATCCAAGAAGGTAAGCAGAAGAGGAGGAACTCAATCTAAGCACAGTGTTGCAGCCTTATGTTCACCTACCTTCCAGAAGACTCAAGCAGAGGAGTTGGAAGCCATTTGCTAGTTTGGACATATTTAAAGGCTTCAATCATACCTCTTAGGGCTTGAGAAATTCCATCCTATGCCAAATTCATGAAAGAGCTGCTCTCTAACAAAAGATCTATGGAGAGTGTTGAGAAAGTAATGCTTCTTGGCGAGAGTTCAGCTATCATAGAGAAGAAATCTGCTCAGCTACCTAGAAAGCTGAAAGATCAGGGAAGTTTCAATATCCCTTGCACCATTGGTAATATTGATTTTGAGAATGTTTTGATTGATTCTGGTGCAAGTATTAATTTAATGCCACTTTCAGTTTTTAGGAAGCTTGGAACAGAGCCACAAAAGTGCAAGAGGAGACCAATCACTGTGCAGCTAGCTGATAAGAGCTTAAGGTTTTCCAAGGGTACAGTGGTGGATGTCTTAGTCAAGGTCGATAAATTCATATTTCCAGTGGACTTTGTCATATTGGATGTGGAAGAAGATGAGGACATTCCACTCATTCTAGGTAGACCATTCCTAGCCACAGTTTAAGCTCTAATTGATGTAGGACAAGGTAAGCTCACCCTTAGAGCACTAGATGACCAGGTAACATTTGATATATATGATCCTGTGTTTTTGTCTAATGAGAAAGCAATGTATTTTGACATATCTGCTGAGGGTGAAATTACTAACAATGATATGGAGGAAGATGTAGGGCAAACCACTCTTGAAGCTGTCTTGAATGAGATAGATGATTGGGGGGATGAGGATGAGCAAGAAAACAAAGGATGTGAGCAAGTACCCCAGACTGAAAATGTTGTTGCTTTTGAGAAGACAGACCACTATGAGAAGCCACCAATGCCGACACTAATGCCCATGCAGACACTTGAACCTAATGTCTTTTCTAATCAATTGTTTGATTATGAGTGTTTGAATTTAGGAAATCCATGGCCTCACATTAATCCAGCGCCTATGACAAGAGAATTGCAGCAGCAGATTCAAGGCCAGTTGGATGAACATAGGGAAATCCTAGGGTGGTCAAGGGCAGACATCCAGTAGGTAAGTTTGTTGATATCCATCTACAAAAAATTGGTGGAAGCTGAAAAGAAGGGCACCATACCATGGAAGGAAGCTTGGAATCCAAATCTAAAGACGATGGTGTTGGAGGAGTTGTTTAACCTCCTTGATTTAAGCTAAAATGACAAACCCTGATAGTCAAGCTGATGACTATAAAACAAGCGCTCTATGGGAGGCAGCCAATATTTACGTTTACTTTATTGTGTTTCGTTGGTTTTCTTTTAATTGTTTTTAGGAAAATGCAAGGTGAATGTTCAGAAGGACCAATCTCTCCAAGTTCAGCTATGATGGGATTTAAATATGGCTTCTACATGTTATACCAAGGGAGTACTAGTTCCTTTTTTCTTATTTACTTCCTATTTTGTTATTTGCATTGATGTGAGACAGTGTGGACACTGTCTATTCTTAAGTGTGGGGAAGGGAATGTAGGTATTAAAGGTGAGATGAGTATTGCCTGTTCTGTGCTTTGATGATCATACTCTTCTATTATCTTGAACTGTATTTGTCCTTGAGTTATTTGACAATTTTTAGGACAATTTTTTTTTTCAAAAATTTTGATGGAAATCTAGAGATTATACAAAAAAAAAAAAAATAGCCTTTTGCATCTGTTTATGATTTATTAAAAATAATAACTCATTATTATGCCCTACTCACCATTGTTGTGATTCTTGTACTTAGTTAAAATTAATGAATAAAATCTTTAGAAATCAAATTTACCTAGTTTTTAGCCTTATAATTTGAAGTTTAAGAGTCTACTGAGTCCTCTTGTGAAAGATAAACAGGTCTACTTTGGGTCTCTTCTCTAGCTAGTATATCTTCTTGAAAGTTGCTTTGAAAGCTTTTCAACATCTAATGAAAGAGGTAAGGGAAACTCCTCACTTAGTGATCCCTTATAAAAAAGTCTTAATTCTGTATAGCATTCAAATGAAATAAGTTGCATTACTCCAATGACTCAGGTAATTGAGTTAAGAGTATCCAAACTTGAATGCTAGAGTGAGGGAGAGTTCGATGGGGTCCCTTTAAAACCTGGTCACTTGGGTGATGAGCCCGGGATGTGCCGAATCAGTGATCTCACTATAGCGATAAGGGCGGAGAAGCAAAAGTTCAATACATGAACTTATTTTATAGTAAAAAAAAAAAAAAGAGTAGAGTTTTAGTGAATGCTCATCAATAAGTTACAGGACTTATAATAAAAGGGAGAAAAATCTAGGAAAGGAATTGATACCATATGCTTTCATTTTATGTTGACCTGTTTAAAGAAGTGATGTGAAGGATCATATGCTTGCTAATTGCCAGTGAAGTTTAAATGGGTGTTTTTCCATTAGGACTGAATATCTACTTTTGGAATAAGAATTCTTAGGTTAAACATTTGGATTAATTTTTTTTCTCTAGATTAGTTGGTTAATTTTGAGTATAGTACTCTAATCACATATTCCCAGTTTAGTTTAAGTGGTGGGCATCACAACGTAGTGAGTCAGAAGTAGAGATGGCAGATGTTCAAGTTTGTATGATAATAAAAATTTTTGTACTTTCTAGGATGGATTTCTTTCTAGTTTTATTTTTCTTGAGGACAAGCAAAAGTTTAAGTGTGGGGCAGTTGATAAAGGCATATTTTACTCATAATTCATTAAGCGATTTGCAAGTATTCATTATTGATTTTAGAGAAATCACAAGGAAATGGTACTTAATCATGTTTATTTTTACATTTCAGATGTTGGAGGACTTTGAGTTCAAAGCTTAATCAATTTGGAGAGATTGCATACAAATTGAAGCATGAAAAGATTGAAGGATGGCAAAGGAAAAAAAAGTAAAGCCGTCGGCCTTTATGGCCGGCTTAAATGAAGGCCGCCGGCCTTTATGGCTGGCTTAAATAAAGGCTGCCGCCCTTGGACCGGTCTTGTTTTAATTGCATCTTCTCGCCTCCCCTTGCATATATATAGGTCTTAGGTCGATTTAGAGAAGAACTTTTGTCAATTTTTCTTGTTCTTAGAGTAGTTTTAACCTAGTTTTAAGGGAGAATTGTGGAGATCAAATCTTGGAGAAAACATTGTGATCTTGGTGGAGATTATCATCCTTTGTGAAGGAATTGTGGAGTTCCTTGCAATTAAGGTATTATTTTTATTGTTGAATTGGTGATTTCTAAACTGCATTTCTTATATGCAATTCAAGTATTTGATCCAACCATTGAATATGATTTCTTTTGCACGAATCTCCTTGAATCATAATCATGTCTTTATCTCCATGAATTGCTAAGTCTTTTCCTTGGGAAATTGGATGAAATGCTAGAATGTTAAAAGGATAATTGTAGCCATGTTATATGATTAGGAATTATTAGGATTATTCATGATTGCAATTCCTTTGATTTCAATTATAATTGGTCTTTGATTATAATTGTTAGAAATCCTTTTGATATGGGAGTTGATTAGGATTTGTTAGGAATTCTTATTTAGATTGATTATCAATACGGGAGTTGCGATAATTGGTTTAATTAGAGTTTATGGAGGGCGTAATGCAATGTTTCTTGTTAATTAATCACTAAGGGATTAGGGTTACTTGATTTAGGGCATTAGTTGTTTATAGTATCGGGAGGTGTATGAACATAATTTTGATTCCTTGGATAATTGGAGACGCGGAAACCGATTAATTGATTTAAGGTTAACATCCTTAAAAAGGATTTTCTAAACTCACTTGAATAACCTTATAACCACTAGTTGATATAATATGGTAGCAGTTTGATTAATGAATCTAGGGTGAATTCTAATTTCCCTCGTTTATAATTGATAGATTCTTCATAAAATTCTCCTTGTTTGCTTTAAGTTAAATTTTTAGCTTAGACATTTCAAAACCCCTTTTTAATCACCTAGATATTGATAAGAATTGCCATAGGTCTAGCACTCTATTGGTTCCTCGAGGGATCGACAACCTTACTTTTCACCACTCTATTACTTGATACGACCAGTGCACTTGCTGCAATTTACGCTCCCATTTTATATATACGTTCTGAGCGTATCAATTGGGAAGGTTGTTGTATCATCTTATGATCAATAATTTTCGTGGAAGGGCAGAAGCATAGAAGTGTTGTTTAATTTAACAACTTTTGAACTTGAAAAATTCATCAATCCTTGCCGTGACTAGCTTGTGGAGTGAGGATGTTGTGTTGGTTGTTGTTGTGACTTCCATTGTGTAATTCTGAATTGATGGAGTACAATTTGCAGATTGCATTGAGTTTTGATTAGTAAGGAATTATTTGAATTCAAACACATGCAATTAAGTTGTGGGAGTTAATGATTGCTATTTGAATTTGAATTCATTACTTACCAATTGAAGAAGGCTTGCAATAAGTGTAATTTCAAATTGAAGTTGCTGCCTATTTTGTTGTGAGTTGGGTTAGAACTTATGGGGCGAAGTATATTTTATTATTATTGCCGTAGAAGTGGAGTACATTTGTTGTTGTAGCCATTTTTTATCATTGCCGTGGAAGTGGAGTGCAATTTGTTGTTGTTGTCATAAGATTTATTGGTGAAGTAAGTGCACCGTAATTGAGGTGTTTGTGTGGTGTTGTGTTGTGCAAATTGGAAGTGGAAGTGTACAATTTTCAGAATTGCATTGTGTGGGATAATAGGGAATTTATTTGAAATTCAAACACATCCATTAAGTTGAGGAAGTTATTAAGTGGTATTGATTGTGTTCCATTTGAATTTGAAATTTGATTATTACCATTTGTGGAAAGTGCATTAAGGATGTTTATTTGAATTTGTTGCCGTGTTGTGGGAGTTGTGTGGATTAAGGTGCTGCACATCAAGATCAATTGTAGGTGTGAAACCGTGGTAAGAAAGGAAAATTGATGTAGTAGAATTTGAATTCAAAAACAAACATTAAAGTGTGAAAGTAATTGAACTTATTACTTCAACACTTGTTAGTTGAATTTAATTTCTTAACTACTTGGAAGTATTTATTTGTGCTTCAATTATCTCACTTAACTTTATTTGAAGTACCAATAAACATTTCTTGTATTGGTTGAGTGTGAGCACTGTGGGCATGTAAGGGTGTGTTGTCGTGGTGTGGTGAAGTGTATTGAGGTTGTTGAAATTAGTAAGCAAAGATGTCAAGTGAGTTGTATTTTTCTACTATCATATTGCATCGAGACTTGACTTCCTTTCAAACCATTGATGAGGGACAAAGAGAAAACTTGTTCCATACTTCATGTAGGGTACAAGGAAACTTGTGCGCAATTATTATTGATGGTGGTAGTTGTACTAATGTTGTAGCTGCATCATTAGTATCAAAGTTGAAACTTGAAACTATCCCACATCCTAAACCCTATACATTACATTGGTTGAATGATCAGGATGGTCTTTATGTGACCCAAAGGGCTAGGGTACCCTTCAATATAGGGGAAAAGTATTGTGATGAAATTGAGTGTGATATCTTGCCCATGTGTGCATCTCATATTTTGCTTGGTAGACCTTGGTTATATGATAGGAGGGTCTTACATGATGGCTTTAGGAATACATATTTGTTCCAAAAGGAAGGCAAGCGAATTATTCTGAATCTTATGCCACCTTCAGAGGTCCATAATGTCCAGCAACAGATTAATCAACCATTCGAGTCTAAGAAGGCTTTGATTCAAAATAACGTCTCTAAGGGGAAAAAGGTATTGTTGATGGAACAGAGTCAGATGAGTCTATCATTAGAGGGCCAAAATATACAGAGACAGTTGTGTTCACCTTTAGAGGTCTCAAAGGATAATGAGCAATTGGGTCAACCATTAGAAGAGTTAGAAAAAGAGGAAACAATATCATTGAAATGGGTTGAGATTAGGGACACCTCAGTGGATAATGGGTCATTATTTGTGTTGCAGAAGAGATATATCCTGGAAATGGAGGAGAGAAAACAATCACTACCTGTAGTATTTCAGATATTGGGATTCTGCAGAGATACTTCTTCAAATGGATTGCTAGGAGAAAACAAAGTCTCTATTGCATTTGATCTACCAGATTTGAGGACAAATCTTTTTGAGGCCCGAGGAGATGATAGGAATAAAAATCCAACAAGACCTATCATTAGAGCAAGAACTAAAGGATTTCAAATCTTGGTGTTGAGGGCCCATTTTGAGTAGATCGACCCCGGAATTATTTATATATTAACCTCTTTTCTATTATTCTTGTATTGTGTTTTCCAACAGGCACACTTATCATATTCTATAGGGCAATGGACAAACTCCCTCAGACTTAACTTGTGGGTTATCCATGGACCGACCTGAATCGGCGATGAGCTGGGCTGATGGATCCTATAGAAGACCGGCATGTTGAAGACCAATTTCTTTTATATATTTTTCATTTGCATGGACTATTTATGTTGTAATCATTTTGGGACACTTTTATTTCCTTGTAATTTTCATTTATGGTTAGCCACCTTAAAAGTGGCAAACTTGTAATTTTGAACACTTTTTAACCCTAGGAGTAGCAAGTATAAATACTTGCTTAAGAGAGGGTTTGAGAGACTTATTTTTCAGAACAAACACTTTACTTTAACGTGAGAGGGCTTAGGGTTTCCTAATTCCAAAATTCTCTTATCAATTTCAACCCAAGAATTGGAATTGTGGCGAGTGCAACGAAGGCGAATTGTGAGTCATATCAATTCAATTTTGTTGTATGTTCATTTCTTCTCTAGTGAGTCATATCTAGGGTAGATTTGGATCTTTCTTGGATCTAATTGTGGTTCTATTTTTTGTAAACATCAATCTTATAAGATTGATTGTTTCATTCAACACTTGGATTTCATATTTCCTTGTTATTGCTGGCGTGAACTAGTGATTGAAAGGGAAAGTGGATTTCATTGGTTTATTGCTTCCTTTTGATCTAATTTTACGTGAACTTCATCTTCTTTGGTGGTTATTTGGTTAATATTATCATTAGAGATTACAATTGAATCATTTGAACAACAATTTCAATTAAAATCTACAAGGTGTTCACGTGAAATTGCCCTTTTGTGGATCTGATTTTTCCTTGACTTGAGATTGTTTTTCTTAAGTCTTTTCATTGTGCTTCTAAGTGGAATTAGGCACATCATCTTTTTTGTATCAGAGCTACATAATATTTGGATTTAAGATTCAAACAAATCATAATTGAAGAATTGGTTACATTCATTGGAAATTGACGGCATTGTTCATGTGATTGAGACTAGTTTGATTGTCTTTCAAATTGGTTTTACATGTGCTTAATCTTGGTTTTAGGCACATCAGACAACCATCACAGATGCCTAAGGGTCATGGCCACATGATCGACTCTACAGAGGTACTTGAGGTTTCTAGTGACATGAGCCAACCTTTAGAGTACAAAATTTGTCAAACACAGATGTGCAAACCATTAGAGGATCCTAATGATCATAGTCAGATGAGTAGACTACTAAAGGACTAAACTATTCAGAGGTAGTTGTGTTTACCTTCAGAGGTAATAGAAGCTCATGAGCAGTTGAGTAAACCATTGGAGGATTCTGAGGGTCAGAGTCAAATGAGTCTATCATCAGAGAGCCAGACTGTTCAGAGACAGTTGTGTTCACCTTCAGAGGTTTTAGAGGGTAGTGAGCAGTTGGGCCAACCATTAGAGAGCCATGAGGATCAGCACCATACAGATGAGTTAGAAAAGGAGGAAACAATATCAGTGGAATGGGTTGAGATAGGGGATACCTCAGTGGATAATGGGTCATTATTTGTGTTGCAGATGAGATACATCCCGGAAATGGAGGAGAGAAAACAATCACCCCTTATAGTATTTCAGATATTGGGATTCTGCAGAGATACTTCTTCAAATGGATTGCCAGGAGAAAACAGAATCTCTATTGCATTTTATCTGCCAAATTTCAGGACAAATCTTTTTACGGCCCGAAGAGATGATAGGAATCAAAATCTGACAAGACTTAGGGCAAAAACTAAAGGATTTCGAATATTGGCGATGAAGGCCCATTTTGAGAAAATTGACCTTGGAATAATTTGTTTACTAACCTCTTTTCTCTTATTCATGTATTATATATTCCAACGGGAATACTTCTCATGCTTTATAGGGCAATGGATAAACTCACTCAGACTCAGCTTGTGGGTTATCCATGGATCAACCTACATCGGCGATGAGCTGGGCCGACGAATCCTATGGAAGAGCTAGCATGATGAAGACTATTTTTATTTATAATTATTTTTTTGTACTATTTATGTTGTGATCTTTTTTTAGTACATTTTCATTTGCTTGTAATTGTCTATTAAGACCGGCCACCTTAAAAGTGGCATAGTTGTAATTTTGTCGACTTTTTAACCTTAAAGGGAGCAAGTATAAATACTTGCTTAAGTAGGGTTTTGAGGAGGCCAATTTTTCAAAATAGAAATTCACTTTACATGAGAGGGTTAGGGCTTATTCCTAATTCAATTACTCTTATCAATTTCAAATCCCAATTTGAGGTTGTGGCGAGTGGATTCAAGGTTAATTTGTGAGTAATATCAAATTTACTTTATTGCAATTTCCTTTTCTCTCTAGTGAGTAATATCTAGGGTTAAATTGGTTGTTTTATTGATCGAATTTGATTACATTTATAATCAAGTTCTTATTGCTTAATTGATTGCTTTTAGCCTTATTTTTAACCTTCAATTTAGCATCTTCTTAGAACCGTGGATCATTTTGTGGGGAAAGTGAATCATGGAATTGGATCTTATTGTTCGTGTGTGTAATTCACGTAGAATTCTTGTGATTGTTGTTATATTGGAGAAGATTATCATTGTTGGATTGTTAATTGCAACTTTGAGCATTCAGATTTCATTAACTATCTATTAGGGATCACGCAATCTTTGATTCCATTAAACCGGTTTGATCTTGTGAATTGAAGTTGTTTCTTTGATTCATCTGCATGTGCTTAATCTTGGTTTTAAGCACATCATCTTTTGGTATCGGAGCAACATCATACTTGGATTCATTCTTGGTTACATCTTTGTTGTGGGAATTGGTTCAGAAATATTGAGGAATTGTGCAATTGTTGAACTAGTTTGATTGACATTGTCTAATTGTCTTTCAAATTGGTTTTGCATGTGCTTAATCTTGGTTTTGAGCACATCAATTATACTTCACGTCAAATGCAATACATACAGCAATCACTCCACCATACACACTCACACACATGACTTCACACATAATTCACACTTCATCACACACCCACTTCACACTTCAACACATACACTCACTTTAAGACACACACATATACTCATGCTGCAGCACCCTTTAAACCACAATACACACACTTCTATGCCACACGTACCTTACCCATGGTGTAACAAACTTCAACTACATCACACTCACTACACCACACGCACACTCCTCACTTACAGTGTAGCAAACATACTTTACACTCCACTTTCAATCATGGCTACTAAACAAAATGGAAACAATTAAAGATACTTCTCCAAATGGTAAGTAAATAATTCAAACTAGTCAAAGTATATTATGATGATCAATACACAATAACTCCCTCAACTTAATGATTGGTTTTTAATTTCAAATTGTTTCCTAATCCTCCACATAATGAAAGCAAATCTGGAAATGAAAAATGTAATCTAATTCCGAAATCCACAAGATAATGCAATTCCCTTCTTCCTCAAACAAGCAACTCATGGCAAGATGAAGAATAGAAAGATCAATTCTGAAATTTCCACTTCCAATTCCACAACAATAAAGGTATATCACAATACAATCACTTATAATTACTTCAATTAAGAAATGGAAGATCAAGAACCCTAATTCTCAAATTGAAAATCACGCAATCCCTTATCAAAACCCTTGCTTTGATACCAAAAATTATGATATGCCAAGGATCCAATTAAAAGTACACAAAGTTAATGGAAGAATCGACTAAACAAAGTCCACAAAATGGTGTGATTCTAATTGCCACATAAACCCTAATTACATGAATCAATTTGCTTTAATACTAAATTATGATGTGCTCAATTGGAAATCCAATACCAATCAAGAAATAAGCACAATTGATTCCAATTTCCAGCTAAATGGCATGAACCCTAGATTGAAAAATGGATCCTAATTGCGTGAAACAAGAACAAAATAAGAATAAACTAATTCCTTACCAGATATTACTCACTAGTTGGAATTAGGATCAACTTGTAATTTATTGATATTACTCACAACAAATCCAAGTCCACTCACCACAATCCAAACTTAAATTGATAAGAGTATTTTGTGAAGAGTTAAACCCTTACATGTAAAAGGTAGTTGAAATGTATATGTCAAAAGGTTCCCTTCTAACCCTACTTTGCAAGTATTTGTACTTGCTCTAAATAGGGCAAATGTAACAAAGAAAAATTACAAGTGAAAAATAACAATGTGACCAGTTTTAGCATCAAAGGAAAATTACAAGTAAACCCATCGTAAGTGGTCGGCTTCATCACTTCCATGGAACAATTATTAGATGGGTTCTTTTTTATTGATGTAAGTCTATGAATGACCCAAAATTGATCCTTAGTGAATTTTACCTACCGTCTTGTAAAAACGATAAATTCACCTGTTACAATGCAAAGACAAATTGTTATTAGACAAATAAAATAACATGTGGATGTCTAGGCTCATTTGATCTAGAGGTTTGATTCCCATCAAAAGCTATCAGAAATCAAGCACATATACAAGCTAAGATCGAAGATTGAGGATGATAAATGCGTTCATTCTCCTATAGAACATCTTGTTCTAAAATTGACTTGGCATTGTAGTATTTCCTACAAAAAGAAAAGAATAGTATAAAGTATGATAAAACTATTCGGCAAAAGAACATGATATTTTACATAACTAAAACTATTGCATAGCTATCCATAATAATTAACTTCATTGGATCCCATGAAGAATTGTTGTTAGGTAAGGAATCAAGCACCACCTTGCAAGAAAGAGCAGACCAAAAAAAAAAAAAAAACACAATCATGTTCCTATTTAAGCCATTGATACCATCCATTGATAAGAATTCTTGTAGATTCAAATAAATACATAAATTATGGCTATTGTACTTAATGTATTAATCATGCATTGCATACTTTTTCTTATATTAGCAAAAGGGAATAGCATAACTAAATAGTTCTTTCTAGGTCATGGGATACATAAACCAAATAGCCAGCAGTAGTTACTAATAGAAGAGGAGAGGTTTCTAAATTCTATAGCTTGCATCGAGACTCAATAATGCAAGTAAAAACACTATGTGACCATGAACTCTTTAAATTGATCCTAGTAGCACTTGTTCTTCTATTTGATAGCCTACATGTTTGGATATTTTAGAGAAGCATTTTCAATAAATTCATATCTTAGAACCAAACTAAAATTAGAGAAGCATTTTTAGTAAATTCATATCTTAGAAACAAACTAAAATCAAATAAGCATTTCCAATAAAATCATATCTCAGAACCAAGCTACAATTAAGAGGATCAATATAAGTTGCTTCACCATAGAATTAAGTTGCAATTAAAGAATCCATCAATCAACTCAATGGTTAACCAAGTATAGACTTATATAAAATGAAAAGCAAAAGTAATGTAGTTGAGTAGGAAATCACTAACATTAGAATTTGTGGCTCGATCCAGTTGAACTCCTAGCCATAACAAATAGAGGAAAATAAAGATGCATCATTAGCATCGAAGAATGGAAAAAAATTTATATAAGTGTAGTGTATTGTTTACAAAGATGCAAAGGTTAGTTGAAGATTACTAGATTAAGCTTCAACAAATCCACACCCTCGAGCTTCAGCTTTGATATTTCTTTCTTGTATTTTTCCTTCTACAAAATAACAAGAAGCAATGAATAGATTGCACACATTAAAAGGCATGGAAATGGCTCAATTGTCAACTTAAGCAATGGGAACATCACTCAAGTCAAGCCCTTTTACTAGTAAATCCGAAGAAAGTAGACCCAAAATTCCATTAGCACTGAAGGTAAGACTACTCTACATGAGCAAGTAAAATGGAAAAGATCATGATCGGTAATAACCAAAAGCGTAGACATAAAATTATCTAAGAAATAAAAAGTGTATGCATTGTACCTAGAAGGGGCGAAAGAGATGTAATTTAAAAAGCATCTAATTGTTTTGAGGAAAAGATAGATAATACGGTAAAATAGTTAAAGAGAACTTGCATGGTGCTATAGCTAGCTTGAAATCTTTATAATATGAATAACAAGGAAGCAAAAGGACTACCTCAGGTTGGAACCTTAGCATATCCACTCGAGTCATAGCTTTTGCTTCAGCAATTCTCTACTTGAGTGTTTCTGCTATCTCCTCCACCTATTAGTGCAAAATGACATTGATAACAATACATATTTAATTTTGATCTACACATTAAAAACATGTGACATGTAGTTTTTATGCCTCATAGCAGCCTTCTATTCTAGGCATACATTAAGTTGATGCCAATGCAGGAAATTTTGTTGTATTTTTAGAATAGAGAACATATTTAACCAACAATGTTCAACAAAGTTTTTAGAAGCACCATATCCATGTTGATACAAGAATCCTTGACTATTTTCATAAATAATAGGAAATGGTGCATCTTCACATGCATGCAGTTAGTGAGTTTAGATTTATATAGATAAGTAAAATGATGGAGGTGACCTTCTCAAATACAAGTTTAGGATTGTGAACCATGTCTCTAGGAGTAGGCTCCAATTTCTTGGTCGAAAGACTTACTCTACCTCTTTCTCGATCATTGCTGAGTATCATCACCAATAAGGAAGTGGCTATATTGTACTTATGAGCAAACAATGTCAAGAGAAAGGATAAAGGTTTTAGCTCAAATTATGTTTCACTAGTCATAAGCGATCAAAAGTACCTTGAGAGTATCCCTAGGTTGAAGAACAGTTGCTATATCTGAGACATAGTCATGCCTTATTTGATTGGCATGAAGTAGTCCATTAACTCTACCAATATCAACAAAGGCACCATATGATTTCAGACTCTGAATTGTTCTAATGACCACTGATCCAATTCTTAGTTATGCCTGGTTATCTACTAAAGCCTTTTGGTTACTGAGAATAATCCTTAACTGCTCCTCATCAACCTCCATAAATTTCAGAGGAAGCTCCTTATCAAGAAGCTCTTCTACTGTGAATTTTTGCAACATATACAAGAATATTCATAATTTGACTTTTCTATAAAAGAAATCATCATATATATATATATATATATGGAAATGTATAAAGTCTTACAAACTTATACGAATTTGGTATGCTCTTATACCAAATGTTACGAAATTGGTATCCTCTGATACCAAATGATATGAATCACAAATGTTACGAAATTCCTTCCACACAAATCTTCGAAAACAACAGCTTCGTTAATAATTTTTAGGGTTTTCTGTATTTAGTACTACTGAATAAAAACAAAAGGATATAGATAAAATAAACAATCTATAGATACCCAGATTGATAAAAATAAACTGATTCGCAATCAAATCATAGAACAATAGAGACCACGTTCTATAAATCAATCACCAAGGTTAAAGAATTCCAAGAATTCAAAAACAATGTTTGCCACAAATTCTATAGGGACTATGAATCTGATAAGAATAATAAGAATAAAGGGAAATAAAATTCTCAATATTGAAGAACTCTCCAAAGAGGATTCACACACTCAGAAGTGTTTTGCTTTCAACCAAAAATAACATCATCAACGAAAAACCCTAAAGACCACTATTTATATCATGCCTAAAAGTAACCTAAGGACATATTAATAAAAATAGTGTGAGGCCATTCAAGGCCGGCCAAAGGCCGGTGGCCTACATATAAGCCTACACCAAAGCCGGTGGCTTTGAAGTTATCAAGGCCGGCTTAAGGCTGGCCGAACTTCGCCTTGGGTTCTCCTGACGCTTATGTCCTCCTTTTTTGGACCTCGTACTGCCACCTATAGCTCGAATTGACTTTGATTTATTTGGTGCTCGTATCTTAGCTCTTGGAATTGTATCATTCCCTCTATGTTGAAAAAGATTTGACCCCGAATCTATATCGTCCATCCTGCTAGACCACATAAATAAAGTCCGCTTTCCCTTAGGCTTCTTAAGGCAAATCAACCTTGTTTGCTGTATCTCAATTGGACTCATAGGAAGAAGCTTGTATGCCTTGTCCTGTTGTTGAATGGTATACTCATTGGTGTATCCATCATACTTAGCTTTGAGATCATACTACCAAGGTCTTCCAAGAATCAAGTGTGTAGCTTCCATGGGAACTACATCACAAACAATCTCGTCAGTATAATCACCAATAACTAATGGAACATGAACCAGTTTGTGCATAAGGTCTTGGATAAGGTCTTGGATGCTGCTTCACCTATAAACCCAACTTAGTAACCCAGTTTGTTGAAGCAACATTGGTGTAACTACCTGTGTCAACAACAATCAAACAAGTCTTCCCTTGCACCATGCCTTAGATATGAAATAAATTGGCTCTCTGATTAGGAACAGCTTCATCCTGCTTAACCATTAGCAAGTCTCCCTATACTGGATACGCTATAATGTCTTCATCTTCCTCTTCTACCTTAGTACCCTTCTGTTCTTCTTCCTCACTCTTGACTTTGTCACCCTTTATGAGCATAACCCTTTTATTAGGACATTGAGAAGCAATATAGCCAAGTCCTAAACACTTAAAACATTTTATATCCTTGCTCTTCTTTTGCTGTGTTTGGTCAACAGCCTCACCAACGACTGCCTTTCCTTTTTCCTTCCTTTCCTTCTCCCTCTCACTATCATCTGACTTATGGTGGTGATATGATTTCTGATCCCGCCATTTTTAATCCCACTCGCGCTGATGTTGCTCAACCCGACTGGCTAATTTAATCACATCTTCTAGAGTCTGATAATGCTGGAGTTCTACTACATTGGCAATGTCCATCTTCAACCCATTGATGAAACACACTATGGATTCATCTGATGATTCCTTAATATCACACCTTGGCATTAGTGTCTCAAACTCCTTTATATACTCTTCTATGCTTTTCTTACCTTGCCTCAAGGATTGCAACTCTATCAACATCTCTTCTTTATAGTAATCTAGCACAAATCTACGTCTCACCAATCTTTTCATCAAAGCCCATGAACGCACTTTCTCCTCATCCGCCCTATGTCTCTTAGTTTGTAGTTTATCCTGATGAGATCTATGATGGAAGTCAAGCCGAAAGAAGGAATGTGGATCCTCTTGAAGTGCCGTCTAGACCAATCACAAATAATCGAGTGAAACGATTCAAGGAAGCACTTAACGGGTTGATAAAGGATGTCCACGAAGCCGGAAAAGATTGGAGCAATCATGAAGTTGGAAATGATTGGAACAACCATGGGAAGACCCTTGCTCTTATACAAGTCATACCGGATATAGGGTGAAGAGGGTGTGTCTTTTCAAGGCACGGCCGTGTAGGAGTCTCAAGGTTACACAGAATCATACACGGCCATACACATGGCTAAAAGGCACGGCTGTGTATGTTGTCAAGAATTTCCACAGAATCATACACGGCCAAAGTATACAGCCGTGTATCCGATGCTGGCCTTATGTCTTGTTTTGTTATTTTACGCACTTATTGAAGTGACGTCGTTTTGGACCTTTATTGTTGCGAATTGTAAACCTTAATATAAAGCTCCTAGGGTTTAGAATAAAGGGATACAACAATGAATGTTTGAAAACACTTTTGAGAGAATTCTTCCCTTGGTTCTTTAAAGAACTAACCTAGAACTTATCGGATTTTATTTCCGTGGCGTTCATCCCGACTTATCAATCGGTCTTTCATCCCTATTGTGGCGTCTTCACATTATACCAAGGTTCTTGTCTCGCTTATAGACAACGGGTCGCGGTTTCCACTTGAGGGTGTTTGGCATCTTAGGTAACGAATTCCGAGCGTATTGGTATTGGGTTTCGTCATACGTTGGTGTGGTTCGTATCAGTGAGGAATCCGATCAAACTGATCTCGCATCAGTTTGGTATCAGAGCTTAGGTTCGTCAAAACATCAGTTCGGTTTGAGGAAGGTAACATCAAAACCCTAACTGCAATCGTTCATATCAATTGTTAGTATTCAATTTCATAGTATTAATTGTCTATTGAAAGTGTAGTATCTACTAGTCGATTTATTACAAAAAAAAGGAAGAATCACGACAAAAAAAAAAGAAAAGAGAAGAGAAACGTGATTAAGAGTAATAAACAAAGGCAAAAAAAAATTTCAGAAAGAAAAAGAGGAAAATTTACGAACCCTAGAGTTGTTTTGAATTCTACAGAAGGGAATTGGTGTAGTTTGGGTTAGTTCCAAGAGAATTGAGAAGAGGAATTGGCGAGTTGATATCATCATTGTTTATGAGAATACACGAGTGACTGTGTGATATAATCATTGGAGCGAAACACGTAAGGGAGTGTATTGTGAGGTTTAATCATATATATATTTGTGTTAGTACTAATCTTTTCTACAGGAACAATGTCGAGGCAAAATTCTCCTGAAAGTGAGAGGGGAAGGTTTGATGCTAGGTTAGTGATTGAGGCGTTGAGGGGTGAGATGAAGAGAATGTTTCAGGAGGGAATGGAACAAATTCATGAGACGGTAGAGCAAAGACTAGAGCAATCTACATATGTCTTCCAAGGGTGTAAGAGGGAGAGTACAAAGGGGTAGAGATGAATTGTCGGATGATGAATTTGATGAGCCTTTTGTCGGGAGTTATAGAGGTTATAGTGGTCGGAATCGAGGAACTAGGGATTGGAAGATAGAGGAGATAGGAATAGAGAGGATGATCAATTGAGTAGCATAAAGATGAGGATTCCTCCTTTCCAAGGGAAGAATGATCCCAAGGCGTACTTAGAGTGGGAGAAGAAGGTAGAGATGGTGTTTGATTGTCATAACTATAGTGGGAGAAAGAAAGTGAAACTTGCTGCCATTGAATTTTCGGATTATGCCATAGTGTGGTGGGATCAACTAATGTTGAATAGGAGAAGGAATGGCGAACCACCTATTGAGTCGTGGGAAGAGGTGAAGAGAGTGATGAAGAAGCGGTTTGTGCCTGCGTATTACTATCGTGAATTGCACAACAAATTGCAAACTCTTAGGCAGGGAAGCCGAAGTGTGGATGAGTATTTCAAAGAGATGCAAGTTACGATGATCAGGGCGAATGTAGAGGAGGATAGAGAGGCTACCATGGCTAGGTTTCTTGCTAGATTGAATCGAGAAATTCAAAATGTCGTTAAATTGCAGCATTATGTAGAATTGGAAGATATGGTTCATATGGCTATAAAGGTTGAGAACCAACACAGGAGGAAAGGTAATAGTAATGCTCGGTTTCAATAGGGTACTGGTTCATCCACCTGGAAGACTAACTAATGGAAGAAGGAAGAAAAGCCTTTACCCCCTAAACCAAAAGGAGAGCTGAGGCAAGCGGTTTCTACTCCTGGTAATCAAGGTAACCCTGATTCGTCTACTTCTAGAAATCATGACATTAGATGTTTTAAATGCCAAGGTAGAGGCCATATTGCTAGTTAATGTTCGGATAGGCGTGTTATGATTTTTCGTGATGATGGTGAGTATGAGACTGAGGGGGATAGTGAAGAAGAGGATATGCCTCCATTAGAGGATGCTAGTGATGATGAGGAGCCTGCAATAGGGTGGTTAGTGGTAGTAGTGAAGCGAGCGTTGAATGTGCAGGTGAAGGAAGAAGAGGAGGTGCAAAGGGAGAATATCTTTCATACTAGATGTTATCTAAGTGATCATATTTGCAGTTTGATCATTAATGGAGGAAGTTACACCAATGTGGTGAGTAATTTTATTGTAGAGAGGCTGGGACTCAAGACTACTAAACACCCTAGTCCATATAAATTGTAGTGGTTGAATGATAGTGGTGAGACTAAGGTGAGTAAGCAAGCCTTGATTGCTTTTCGCATTGGTAGGTATGAGGATGAGGTGTTATGCGATGTAGTGCCAATGCAAGCATGTCATGTGTTGTTGGGGAGGCCATGGCAATTTGATAGGAAGGTTGTTCATGATGGCTTTTCTAACAAGTATACGCTTGTTCACCAAGGGAAAAGCTTTAATCTTAAACCGTTAACACCTAAACAGGTGTATGAGGATCAGTTACAGCTACAACAATCGTTTGCAAAACATAAGGTGAGTGAAAAGCAGAGGGAGAGTGAGAGAGCAAAAGACAATGAGAAAGAAAAGGAATACAAAAGTCAATATCAAAAGGAAAAAGAGAGGAAGACTGGAAAGAGTGTGAGAGACCAAGTTGAAGGGGGATAAACTTTGGTGGTGAGTGAAAAGGAGAGTGCAGCCTTGCAAAAGGAGAGTTGTGTGGCAAGAGCGAGTATAGTGAGGAGAGCATTAGTGATGAAGCAACCTATGTTGCTGCTGGTTTTTAAGGAAACATGCCTGAATACTAACGAACTATCTAACTCTTTGCCTAGTGTGGTTATGTCTATTGTGCAGGACTTTGAAGATGTCTTCCCTGAGGAGATTTGATAAGATCACATTATACTTATATTTTCTTTTAGACTTATATTAAATTTACTTCAATATTATAAAGAAAATATAAAGAAATGATATTTAATGGTGTTTATTGTGAAAATTCAGGTTTTGAGGACCCAAAAGTAAATTACAAGTTAATTGGAGGAGTTTTTCACAAAATTGAAGAAGCGAGCGGAGGATTGCACGGAAGGCCGCTGGCCTTAGGCCGGCTTACATTCAAGGCCGCCGGCCTTGAGCCGGCCTTCATTACTCCCCGGATATCCATTGCGAAAATCTCTCCAAAATAGTATCTTAATTAATTTGCTAACTCAACTCCTCATCAGATCAAGCTTATCCTCCTCCTCTTTGGATCTATAAATAGGCTCCTTGTGTGAACCTTGGAAGCATCCCTTTTGCTTAGCATCTTTTGTTTAGAATCCTTTGTTTTAGCATCATTTGTCTTTCTTTTGAATCATTAGAATTCCCTTATGAACTTTAGGATTTTACATTCTCATTCCAAATTTTAGTTTGAAGAAAGAATGTTATTTTGCTGAAGTTTGCTTTCAATTGAAGAATTCGAGGAATCATTTTGGAAGATTGAAGTTCTACAAACTCTTGAAGATTATAACAATTATTTCATTTACTTTATTTTCTTTTATGCCATTTATTAATTTATTCTTGTTGTTCAATATGAATTCCATTGCACCTCTTTATTTCAATTGTTTTTATGCAACTCATACTATAATGTTCTAATCATCCTTGTGGGAAACATGATGAAGCCATAATTCAAACTAAAATGATCATTGTATTCATGTTATAGGAAATATAGATATACGGAATTTTCATATAAGAAGTCCTGCTATGAATTGTATTTTGTAATTGAAATCAATGCATAGGAATGTGAATGACTTGAAAGAGAAATTTAGGTTTTATCAGGAATTCCTAAGTAAGATTTAATAATTCATGTGGAAGCATCGTTATTGAATTTTATTAGAAATTGACCTAAGTGTTTCATGCAATATTTTTATTAAATTTTTCACTAAGGGATTAGGAGAAATTATTTTAAAGATATTAGGAAATCATATAATTGGGAAATTTATGATTGTGAATTAGAATCCTCGTTTGATTTTAATTAGCGGGAGCTATTAAATTAAATTAGGGTAACATTACTTTAAAACTTGATAAAAGGATTAAGGTTTTGTTAATTTCTTGTGAAAATCCATATAGCTATGAGTTATTATAACATGAAGGCAATATGATTAGTGGAATTAGGGTGGATTCTATTTCCCACCATCAATTCATCATTTTTCAAACACAATTCTCTTTTTGAGCATTTAGTATAATTCATTCAATTCTCATCAAACATCATTGCCTAAATAATAGTAGAAATTGATATAGGTCTATTACTTAATCAATCTTCATGGTTCGACACTCTTCTCTCACTATATTACTTGATCCGATCCGGTACACTTGCCAGTATTTATTCACGCTCATTTTATATCTCTCTTTTGCATGGATCAAGTTTTTGGCGTCGTTGCCGGGGATTGATTAATATTAGACCATCTTCAGATTCTTTTTTTAATTTAGGCGCAATTATTTTGTTATTTAATTTGTTATCATTGTGTGATCATTTCCTATTCTCTTTGAATTTCTTTTTATGCGCAAGAGTAGAAGTGCTGAACTTCTACCAATTAATCTTGAGATAGAACGCACCTTGCGACAACTTAGAAGAGAGCAGAGAAGAAAGGAAGAAGAGAACATGGCAGATGAGAACAACAATCGGATTCAGGGTGTTGGTAGAGCACTTCGGGAATACACGATACCTGTTGTTTCAGGTCCTGCAATAAGAAGACCAACAATTCAAGCTAACAATTTTGAATTAAAACCAGCACTCGTTCAAATGGTTCAATCAAATCAATTTGGTGGATATCTAAATGAGAGTCTTGATGAGCATATTGCAGTATTTCTTCAATATTGTAATACAGTGAAAATGAATAATGTATCTGATGATGTAATTAGGCTACAACTTTTTCCGTTTTCACTTAGAGAAAAAGCTAGGGCTTAGTACAATTCATTGCCGCAAGACTCTGTAACCACTTGGGTTGATCTTTCATCTAAATTTTTGAGGAGATTTTTTCCACCAGCTAGAACTGCTAAGTTAAGAAATGACATCACAAACTTCACTAAGTTTAGTGGTGAATCACTTTATGAAGCATGGGAAAGATTCAAGGAGGCAATTAGAAAATGCCCCCATCATGGATTACCAGATAATCTCCTTATTGAGATATTCTATCTCAGTTTAGATGATACATTGAGATCTCTGGTAGATGCTGCTTCTGGTGGTGCACTAATGAGTAAGACATATGAAGAGGCTAGTGCTTTGATAGATGAAATGGCCTCTAGTGCACATAATTGGCAACATGAAAGAGGTAATTCTAGAGTAGCATCTGTCAATGACATGGACACCTTAACAACTCAGATTTCTGCTCTTACCGCCCAGGTAAGTAAACTCACCTCTGCACCATCTTGTAATGTTAATCAAATTACTTGTTGTGAGTTATGCTCAAGACCACACTCAACTCTTGAGTGCCCGTCTGGAAACTGCTCCTCCTCATCCCATGGAGAACAGGTAAACTTTGTAGGCAACCTCCAGAGAGGTACTCAAGGACTATATTCGAATACATACAATCCTGGGTGGCGCAATCATCTAAACTTCTCATGGACGAATGAGAATCAAGCACTTAACCCGCCCCCTGGATTTCCCAGACAAACCTTTACTTAGAATGCCTATTCTCAATAGCAACCCACTTAGATGGAAGAGCTCATGAGGAGCTACATGCAAAAGACTGACACCCTCCTACAAAACCAACAAGCTTCTATCAGAAACTTGGAGGGTCAACTCGGTCAAATTGCACAGCAGCTAAGTACTAAACCCCCAGGGCTTTTGCTTAGCAAAACTTAGGAGAACACCCATCATGTCAATGCCATCATGCTAAGGAGTGGTAAGGAAGTGAAGAAAGCTGAAAGGCAGGTAAAAATTCAAGAGAAAGATCCAGAGAAAGGTAAGCAGAAGGAGGAGGAACCCACATCCAAAGCACCAGTGTTACAGCCTTATGTTCCACCTATCCCTTTCCCAGGGAGACTCAAGTAGAGGGAGTTGGAAGCCCAGTTTGCCAGGTTTTGTGACATATTTAAGGGGCTTCAAATTAATATACCTCTCTTAGAGGCCTTAAAGAAATTCCACCCTATGCCAAATTCATGAAAGAGCTGCTCTCTAATAAAAGATCCATGGAGAGTGTTGAGAAAGTAATGCTTCTTGGCGAGAGTTCAGCTGTCATAGAGAAGAAATCTGCTCAGCTACCTAGAAAGCTGAAAGATTAGGAAAGTTTCAATATCCCTTACACCATTGGTAATATTGATTTTGAAAATGTTTTGATTGATTTTGGTGCAAGTATTAATTTAATGCCACTTTCAGTTTTTAGGAAGCTCGGAATAGAGCCACAAAAGTTCAAGAGGAGACCAATCACTGTGAAGTTAGCTGATAAGAGCTTAAGGTTTTCCAAAGGTACAGTGGAGAATGTCTTAGTCAAGGTCGATAAATTCATATTTCCAGTGGACTTTGTCATATTGGATGTGGAAGAAGATGACGACATTCCACTCATTCTGGGTAAACCATTCCTAGCTATAGGTCAAGCTCTAATTGATGTAGGACAAGGCAAGCTCACCCTTAGAGTAATGGATAACCAGGTAACATTTGATATGTATGATCCTGTGTTTTTGTCTAATGAGAAAGCAAGGTATTCTGACATATCTGCTGAGGGTGAAATTACTAACAATGATGTGGAGGAAGATGTAGGGAAAACCACTCTTGAAGCTATCTTGAATGAGATAGATGATTGGGGGGATGAGGATGAGCAAGAAAACAAAGGTTGTGAGCAAGTACCCCAGACTGAAAATGTTGTTGCTTTTAAGACAAACCACTATGAGAAGCCACCAGTGTCGACACTAATGCCCATGCAGACACTTGAATCTAATGTCTTTTCTAATCAATTGTTTGATTATGAGTGTCTGAATTCAGGAAATCCATGGCCTCACATTAATCCAGCGCCTATGACAAGAGAATTGCAGCAGTAGATTCAAGGCCAGTTGGATGAACATAGGGAAATGTTGGGATGGTCAAAGGCAGACATCTAGCAGGTAAGTTTGTTGATATCCACCTACAAAACATTGGTGGAAGCTGAAAAGAAGGGCACCATACCATGGAAGGAAGCTTGGAATCTGAATCTGAAAACGATGGTGTTGGAGGAGTTGTTTAAACTCCTTGATGTAAGCTAACCCTGATAGTCAAGCTGATGACTATAAAACAAGCGCTTCATGGGAGGCAGCCCATGCTCAATAAGTATATACACTAGTGTTTTAATTTCATTACAAAAAAAAAAAAAAACTACTTCAAGGCTGGATAAGAGCCGCCGGTGCATTCAAGACATTCCAAGGATGACAGACATTTTGGGAGGAATTTTCTTCTTGATGAACGATTTTACACTAGGGAAGTACTAGTATTTCAATTTTTGCATTGATATTCTTTTCCTTAATTTTGTGTTATATTAGGAACAATGAGGACATTGTCCAATTTAAGTGTGGGGAAGGGATTATAAATGTAGAAGTATAATGATTGATTGCACAAATCATGAACTTACAATTCCATGCTTTATTTATGTCCTTAAGTGTTTATCATCAATGAAATCCTGAAATTGACTTAGATTGGTGCCCTACTCGCCAACTGTTGTGACTAGTTTATATAGTTAAAATTTAATAGTAAAATCTCTAGAGAACGGGTTTACCCTATGTTTAGCCTTTAAACTTGAGATTGAGTCCTTAAGTTGAAAAAACAAGCAAGTTTACTTCAAGGAAAAATTGGTTGGGATAAATCTCTCTTGAAATTTCTTTGAGAATACCTTAACACCTAGTGAAAGAGGTAAAGGAAATATTTTACTTAGTGATCCCTTAATAATAATAATAATAAAAAGAGCCTTTACTCCAATAACTCAGGAAAGTGAGTTAAGAGTATCCAATCTTAAATGTTAGTATGAGGAAGAGTTCGTAGGGGTCCCTTTAAAACCTGGTCACTTAGGCGATGAGCCCAGGATGTGCCGACTCAATGAACTCACAATAACAAGAAGGGCGGAAAGGCAAAAATTTAGTACCTTAATGAAAGCCAGGTTGACATGGGCGAGCTTTGGTCCCTTAGAAGAGTGAAGTCTCACTCCGCTGTCAATTAAGGCAAATAAAAAAAAATAAAAAGGGAGAAATTCTAGGTAAAAATGGATACCATATGCTTTCACTTCTTGTTATCTTGTTTAGAGAAGTACAATTGACGGAGATTATACTTGCTAATAACCAATGAAGTTTAAATGAATGTTTTTCCTTAGGGACTAAGTATTGTTTTTTATTGTTAAACACTGGGATTAAAAATCTGTTGTATTTAGATTAACTACTGAATTTCAACTAGATATACTAGTTACAAATTTCAATATGGTCAGAACAATGGGCACCAGAAGTTCAATGATGGATTTCTCTTGTTTAAATCAATTATTTTGCTTGAGGACAAGCAAAAGTTCAAGTGTGGGGATGTTGATAAGATCACATTATACTTATATTTTCTTTTGGACTTATATTAAATTTATTTCAATATTATAAAGAAAATATAAAGAAATGATATTTAATGGTGTTTATTGTGAAAATTCAGGTTTGAGGACCCAAAAGTAAATTACAAGTTAATTGGAGGAGTTTTTCACAAAATTGAAGAAGCGAGCGGAGGATTGCACGGAAGGCCGCCGGCCTTGAGCCGGCCTTCATTACTCCCCGGATATCCATTGCAAAAATCTCTCCAAAATAGTATCTTAATTAATTTGCTGACTCAACTCTTCATCAGATCAAGCTTATCCCCCTCCTCTTTGGATCTATAAATAGGCTCCTTGTGTGAACCTTGGAAGCATCCCTTTTGCTTAGCATCTTTTGTTTAGAATCCTTTGTTTTAGCATCATTTGTCTTTCTTTTGAATCATTAGAATTCCCTTATGAACTTTAGGATTTTACATTCTCATTCCAAATTTTAGTTTGAAGAAAGAATGTTATTTTGCTGAAGTTTGCTTTCAATTGAAGAATTCGAGGAATCATTTTGGAAGATTGAAGTTCTATAAACTCTCGAAGATTATAACAATTATTTCATTTACTTTATTTTCTTTTATGCCATTTATTAGTTTATTCTTGTTGTTCAATATGAATTCCATTGCACCTCTTTATTTCAATTGTTTTTATGCAACTCATACTATAATGTTCTAATCATCCTTGTGGGAAACATGATGAAGCCATAATTCAAACTAAAATGATCATTGTATTCATGTTGTAGGAAATATAGATATACGGAATTTTCATATAAGAAGTCCAGCTATGAATTGTATTTTGTAATTGAAATCAATGCATAGGAATGTAAATGACTCGAAAGAGAAATTTAGGTTTTATTAGGAATTCCTAAGTAAGATTTAATAATTCATGTGGAAGCATCGTTATTGAATTTTATTAGAAATTCACCTAAGTGTTTCATGCAATATTTTTATTAAATTTTTCACTAAGAGATTAGGAGAAATTATTTTAAAGATATTAGGCAATCATATAATTGGGAAACTTATGATTGTGAATTAGAATCCTCGTTTGATTTTAATTAGTGGGAGCTATTAAATTAAATTGGGGTAACATTACTTTAAAACTTGATAAAAGGATTAAGGTTTTGTTACTTTCTTGTGAAAATCCATATAGCTATGAGTTATTATAACATGAAGGCAATATGATTAGTGGAATTAGGGTGGATTCTATTTCCCACCATCAATTCATCATTTTTCAAACACAATTCTCTTTTTGAGCATTTAGTATAATTCATTCAATTCTCATCAAACATCATTGCCTAAATAATAGTAGAAATTGATATAGGTCTATTACTTAATCAATCTTCATGGTTCGACACTCTTCTCTCACTATATTACTTGATCCGATCCGGTACACTTGCCAGTATTTATTCACGCTCATTTTATATCTCTCTTTTGCATGGATCAAGATTCTAAAGGGACTACCACCTATTCATGGTATTGAGCACCAGATTGACCTTATACCCGAAGCATCGATTCCAAACAAGCCAGCTTATAGGTGCAATCTGGAGGAGACAAAGGAACTCCAAAGGTAGGTCGATGATTTAATGGAGAAGGGGTACGTGAGAGAATGCATGAGTCCATGTGCAGTGCCTATGATTTTGGTGCCTAAGAAGGATGGGACATGGAGAATGTGTGTTGACTGCCGCGCCATCAACAACATCACGGTAAAGTATCATCATCCCATTCCTCTCTTAGATGACATGTTAGATAAGTTACATGGGTCTAGTGTCTTTTCCAAAATTGATCATAAAAGTGGATATCACCAAATTAGAATGAAAGAAGGTGATGAATGGAAAACCACATTTAAGACAAGATATGGATTGTATGAGTGGTTAGTAATGCCTTCCGGTTTAACTAACGCACCTAGTACTTTTATGAGACTTATGAACCATGTTTTGAGGACTTTTATTGGCAAATTTGTGGTTGTCTATTTTGATGATATTCTCATTTTTAGCAAGAGTTTGCAAGATCATATGTCTCACTTGAGGGATGTTTTAGAAGTGCTTTGAAAGGAGCAATTATATGCTAACCTCAAGAAGTGCACTTTTTGCACAGACAAACTTGTGTTTCTTGGTTTTGTTGTTAGTGCACAAGGAATACGGGTTGATGAAGAAAAGATTCGTGCGATCCAAGAATGGCCTAGTCCAACCAATGTAAGTAATGTGCGGAGTTTCCAAGGACTAGTGAGCTTTTATAGGAGATTTGTGAAGGATTTCAGCACCATTGTAGCACCACTTACTAAGGTAATTAAGAAGAACGTGGGGTTCAGATGGGGAGAGCAACAAGAGAAGGCCTTTCAGACGCTTAAAAATAAGCTGACTCAAGCGCCATTACTTGCTTTACCTAACTTTGCTAAAACATTTGAAATTGAGTGTGATGCTTCAGGATTAGGTATTGGAGCAGTGTTTATGCAGGAGAGAAGACCAATTGCATTCTTTAGCAAGAAGCTAATTGGGGCAACCTTGAACTACCCTACTTATGACAAGGAGTTATATGTACTGGTTCGAGCACTAGAGACGTGGCAACACTACCTTTGGCCAAAAGAGTTCGTGATCCACACTGATCATGAATCCTTGAAATACTTGAAGGGGCAACATAAGTTGAACAAAAGGCATGCTCATTGGGTGGAGTTCATCAAAACATTTCCATATGTCATCCACTACAAGCAAGGTAAAGAGAATGTCATTGCTGATGCACTTTCTAGAAGGTATGCTCTTATCTCTACTCTTAGTTCTAGACTGCTTAGTTTTGAGCACATTAAGGAGTTATATGCTGCTGATCAAGATTTTTGTGAGGAGTATGTGCATTGTGAGAAGAGTGGGCATGGTAAATTTTATAAACATGAAGGGTTCTTGTTTAGAGAGAGTAAACTATGCATTCCAATTTGTTCTTTAAGAGAATTACTAGTGAGGGAGTCTCATGGAGGAGGTTTAATGGGACATTTTGGAGTAGCTAAAACCTTAGGGGTATTGCAGGAACACTTCTATTAGCCTCACATGAAACGAGATGTTGAGAGGATTTGTGAGCGATGTGTCACGTGTAAGTAAGAAAAATCTAGAGTCCAACCTCAAGGGCTTTATAACCCACTTCCCATTCCTCATGAGCCTTGGGTAGATATTTCCATAGATTTTGTGTTAGGATTACCCAGGTCTAGACATGGTCGGGATTCTATTTTTGTAGTTGTGGGTAGACTCTCTAAGATGGCACATTTCATTCCTTGTCGCAAAACGGATGATGCTTGCAATATTGCCAATTTGTTCTTTAGGGAAGTTGTGAGATTGCATGGTATGCCTAGAACAATTGTATCGGATAGAGATGCTAAGTTCTTGAGCTACTTCTGGAAGACCTTGTGGGCTAAATTAGGAACTAAGTTATTGTTTTCTACTACTTGTCACCCACAGACTGATGGTCAAACTGAGATAGTAAATCAAACTTTATCTACTTTGTTGAGGGTTGTCATTAAAAAGAATATTAAAAGTTGGGAGGATTGTTTGCCGCATGTTGAAGTTGCCTATAACTGTACAGTGCATTCTGCTACTAAATTTACTCCTTTTGAAATTATGTATGGTTTTAATCCACTAACTCCTTTAGATTTATCACCTTTGCCTATTTTTGAGTATGTTAATCTAGATGGCAAGAAGAAAGCAGAATTTGTTAAACAGATCCATGAGAAGGCAAGGCTAAACATTGAGCGAAGAACAGAGCAGTATGTGAAACAAGCCAACAAGGGTCGTCGACAAGCTGTTTTTGAACCTTGAGATTGGGTTTGGGTTCACATGCGCAAAGAGCGGTTTCTTGTGCAGCGTCGATCTAAACTACTTCCTAGAGGCGATGGACCATTTCAAATTCTTGAGCGCATCAACGCATCAACGATAATGCATACAAGATAGATTTGCCTAGTGAGTATCAAGTAAGTGCCACATTTAATGTTACTGATCTGAGTCCTTTTGATGTAGGTGATGATTTGAGGACAAATCCTTTTCAACAGGAGGGGAATGATGAGATCCATGATGGGAGTCAAGCCGGAAGAAGGAATGTGGATCCTCTTGAAGTGCCGCTTGAACCAATCATAAGAAATCGAGTGAAACGATTCAAGGAAGCACTTAACGGGTTGATAAAGGATGTCCACGAAGCCGAAAAGGATTGGAGCAATCATGAAGTTGGAAAGGATTGGAACAACCATGGGAAGACCCTTGCTCTTGTACAAGTCATATCGGATACAGGGTGAAGAGGGCGTGTCTTTTCAAGGCACGACCGTGTAGGAGTCTCAAGGTTACACAGAATCATACATGGCCATACAAGTCGCTAAAAGGCATGGCCGTGTATGTTTTCAAGAATTTCCATAGAATCATATACGGCTAAAGTACACGGTCGTGTATCCGACGCCGGCCTTATGTCTTGTTTTGTTATTTTACGCACTTATTGAAGTGACGTCGTTTTGGACCTTTATTGTTGCAAATTGTAAACCCTAATATAAAGCTCCTAGGGTTTAGAATAGAGGGATACAACATTGAAAGTTTGAAAACACTTTTGAGAGAATTCTTCTCTTGGTTCTTTAAAGAACTAACCTAGAACTTATCGGATTTTATTTACGTGGCGTTCATCCCGATTGTGGCATCTTCACATTATACCAAGGTTCTTGTCTCGCTTATAGACAATGGGTCGCGGTTTCCACTTGAGGGTGTTTGGCACCTTAGGTAATGAATTCCGAACATATTGGTATAAGGTTTCGTCACACGTTGGCGTGGTTCGTATCAGTGAGGAATCCGATCAAACCGATCTCGCATCATATCCCACCATAGACTAGCATATTTAGAGAATGCTAGAGACACCATTTTCACCTTCATGCGCTCATCACACTCATAGCAATCAAACACCTTCTCAACATGTGGCACCTAGTCTAGGAATTCCTCTGGTTTACTACTACCAGTGAAAGGTGGAATTTTTAACTTTATGTTTTCAATCCCCTTACGCTATCATCATTGTTTACTCTCCTACTCCTTTCACTACCGGCATCAGATTCACCACTAGAATGTCTCCTCCTAATTCTTGCACCACTATGGCTTCTTCTATCCCTAACCTCCAATCTCTCCATAATCAATCTAATATTTTCTTGGATTTAATTGAACTCTGCCCTAGTCATAACCTCACCCCATTATCAGCATTATTCCCATTATTGCTGTTATTAACACTTCCATGCAACGACATCTCTACCACTAAAAATTTTCAGCAATAGATGTTCACCAAAAACCCCAATTCTCACCAATAGCCTAAAACACCAATTCACAGCAATTCAACACCCAACAATTGAATTCACAGCAATACTTATCAAAATAAATTCCCAAATTTTCCAACCGACGGCAGTATTGAATTAAAACTACAATTGAATTGAGATTCAATAGCCTTACCGATTTAACCCGCGTTGATTCACAAATCCTCTAACCTTCGCTCTGATACCAAATGATACGAATTTGGTATGCTTTGATACCAAATGTTACGAAATTGGTATCCTCTGATACCAAATGATATGCATCACAAATGTTACGAAATTCCTTCCACGCAAATCTTCGAAAACAACGGCTTCATTAATAATTTTTAGGGTTTTCTGTATTTGGTACTATTGAATAAAAACAAAGGATATAGATAAAATTACCAATCTATAGATGCCAAGATTGATAAAATTAAACTGATTTGCAATCAAATCATAGAAAGATAGAGACCACGTTCTATAAATCAATCACTAAGGTTAAAGAATTCTAAGAATTAAAAACAATGTTCACCACAAATTCTATAGGGACTAAGAATCTGATAAGAACAATAAGAATAAAGGGAAATCAAATTCTCAATATTCAAGAACTCTCCAAAGAGGATTCACACACTTAGAAGTGTTTTGCTTTCAACCAAAAATAACATCATCCATGAAAAACCCTAAAGACCACTATTTATATCATGCCTAAAAGTAACCTAGGGATATATTAATAAAAATAGTGCGAGGCCATTCAAGGTTGGCCAAAGGCTGATGGCCTACATATAAGCCGGCACCAAGGCCGGTGGCCTTGAAGTTAATTTGGTCGGCCTTAATTCAAGGCCGGCTTAAGGCTGGCCGAACATCGCCTAAGGTCCTCCCGACGCTTATGTCCTCCTTTCTTGGACCCCGTACTGCCACCTATAGCTCGGATTGACTTTAATTTCTTTGGTGCTCATATCTTAGCTCTTGGAATCGTATCACAAACATAAAAAATCTCATGATAAAACTTGAAAATTAGAAAGTGGGCATGCTTACCACACAATCTAGAACTAGAGAAGTAAGATCCTTCACATTGTGTCAGACAAGACATGAACTAACCATTGATATTTCTGAGAAAGGAACAAATCCTCATAGAGCCTCCACCACTGCTACCACTTCACCTTTATTTGCCTCGTGATAGAGCCATTTTATACTCAATCTTTATAGTATGAATTGTGTTAATTTATTATTGATTTTATAGAAATCATAAGGAAATCGTACTTAATTTTATTATGGTGATAAATCAGGTTAAATGGAGTCAAGAGTGCTAATTCAAGTAAATTAGAGAAGTCATCTACAATTTGGATCAAAGACAAGGATTTACACCGCCGGAGGAAAGTACATAGGCGTGTAGTTGAAGTACACGACTGTGTACTTAGTTTTGAATCAACAGGAAAATACACGGTTGAAGTACACGGCTGTGTATCTGTCTAGAAGGATCAACAAAAGGAGGCACGGTTTGTGATTCGGCCGTGGTGCAAGCCGTGCTATACACTGCACAAGAAGGAGGAAATGTGGACTATCAACAGAGAGAGACACGGCTTGTGATCTGGCCGTGGTGGAAGCCATGGTGGAAGTCGTGCCATATATTAAACATGGATGAGAAATTGTGGAACATCGACCAGAGGACGGCACGACTTGAGATCTGGCCGTGGTAGAAGTCGTGGCACACATTGAACATGGATGATGATATGTGAATTATAAACAGAGGAAGGCACGGCTTGAAATCTGGCCGTGTTGTTGGGCGTACCAGGCGGACGATTATTCACTCCTCGATATTTACTTGAAAAAGGAAAGATATTTTCGTATCTTGCTAGCTAAAGATCCTCTACCATTCCCTTAATAATATAAATAGAACCAACCCTAGAGAGTTTTCGAAATCTTGAAGAGTTTTTGGGAATCAAGAAGGAAGGAGGTAAAGCAAGGGCAACCGGAAATAGAGATTTATCATGTTTTCAATTTTAATTTTCGTTTTGAGGATGAACATGTGTAGCTAAGCAGATTTTCTAGCCAAAGGACCATTGAAGTTTAATTCTTCACGAATTGTGAGATCTAACTGAGTTGTCTTTAATCTATTCTTTTTTTTGATAGTTCTAGTCTCGGTGACACAATAACTTGTTTGATTATAAAATAGATAGTCGAATTCATGTTATGGAGATATATGATCTTGTTTAAATAGATTATCTTATAATCTATTGGCATGAATTGGTGGTCTCTCTTGTTTTTAATGCTATTATAGATTAAATCCTAAGAGCTTGTTTAGGGTTGTCTAATCAATAAGAGAAATAATCAAAGAGCATGTTTTGATTATCAAGAAAGTAAGGAGGGATAGGTTATTAGAGCTTGTTAATAACCATAACCAGTTTATCTTGGATAAGGGATAGAAAATATTTGCATCGATGATCAATTCCTAGAATTAAACTATCTTGATTCCTTTGGCTAGGCTCTTATCAATATTCGATTTTTATTATCTGTTTCAATATTATTTTGATTCATAAACAAAACCCCCCATTTTTTTTTCCTTTCTAATCTCTTTTAATAGAAATATATTTAACCAATCCCTATGGATACGACCCTACTCACTACTATACACAAATCATATAATTCTCTAGGAGTAGGTTTTATTTTTGTTGGATTCGACACCCATCAAATTTTGGCGCCGCTGCTAGGGATTGGTGTCAAATTTATTTCTATTCTTGTATGACTCGTTCTTCTCATATAGGTGAACTCACTTATAATCTAGAGATTGAGAAGACTTTTAAGAGACAGCGGAGAGAAGCTAGGCTGCGTCAAAAAGAAACCGTATCATCTTCATCCCTAGACTGAACTTGGCATCGGATTTGTCTGATTCATCCATTGATTCTGAAAAAGAAGACCATATGGCAAATCCTAAAAGAACATTAAGAGAATTGCTGCACCAGATGTGAATCAACAACCACTTTATATTCAATATCCTGAATTAGCTGTTGAGTTTGAGTTGAAATCCGGTTTGATACATCTACTACCCACCTTTCATGGTCTTGAGAATGAAGACCCTCACAAACATTTGAAAGAGTTTCATATAGTTGTTCTAGTATGAGGCCGTAAGGAATATCCGACGATCAAATCAAGTCACGTGCTTTTCCATTTTCTTTAAGTACTAGAGCTAAAGATTGGTTGTTTTATTTGCCTCCAGGTTCTATAACCACTTGGACAGATATGGTGAGGCTCTTCTTCGACAAATTTTTCCTTGCGTCTAGAGCCGTTGGTATAAGAAGAGAGATTTGTGGCATCAAACAAAGGGATACGAGACTCTTCATGAGTATTGGGAGAGGTTCAAGCAACTTTGTGCAAGCTTGTCCACAACATGGGATATTTGAACAACTTCTCATTCAATACTTCTATGAAGGCCTGCTTCCGATGGAGAAGAAGATGATGGATGCTGCTAGTGGAGGCGCTATAGTGAATAAAACCCCTGGTCAAGCTAGGGAATTGATCTCCATTATGGCTGCTAATTCCAACAATTTGGGTATAGGCATGATACATCTTCAAGGAAGGTAAATGAGGTAAGTGTTTCTAACCTTGAACATCAAATTTCTAACCTAACCTTCCTTGTACAGCAGATAGCTCTTGGAAATACACAGCAAGTGAAGACTTGTGGAATTTGTGCTGCTCTTAATCATCCTACCGACATGTGTCCCACATTGCAAGATGACAATCATGAGCATGCCAATGCTGTAGGAGGATTCCCAGGATAGCCACAAAGGAAATATGATCCATACTCGAATACTTATAATCCTGGATGGAGGGATCATCCTAACTTCAGATATGACAATAAACCACAAAATTTCCAACAATTCCACCTAAGCCATCAAACCAAGTCCCACAAGCTCCTTCCATTTCAGGTATGTCTCTTGAGGAAATTGTTAAATTGCTTGCTGTTAATACAAAACAATTTCAGGATGAGACAAAGCAGAGCATTCACAACTTGGAAAATCAGGTAAGCCAACTTGCTTCTTCTATAAACAGGTTAGAAACTCAAGGTAAGTTACCCTCTCAGACTATCACAAATCAAAGCAAAGCGCTAATGCAATTACCTTGAGAAGTGGAACGAAATTGCAAGGATCAAATGAGAAAGGACACCATCTGATCTTGAGGAAGAGATTGAGAAAGAGACTACAACTCTGAGCCAGCAGAACAACCGACCAGAGGACCCCTCATTGAACCACCAAAGGTCATGATAACAGCACCTCCTTTCCCTTCTAGATTAGCGAAAACCAAGAATGAAGCTGAAGAAAAAGAGATTCTTGAAACTTTTCGCAAAGTTGAGGTAAATATTCCTTTGCTGGATGCAATTAAGCAAGTACCTCGTTATGCTAAATTTCTCAAAGAATTGTGCACTAACAAAAGAAAGCTGAAAGGTAATGAAAATATTAATGTAGGTGAGAATGTTTCAACTATTCTTCAGAAGAAGCTTCCTCCTAAATGTAAGGATCCAGGTATGTTTACTATTCCTTGAAAATAGGTAATCTTGGAATCGCTAAAGCTTGTGTGATTTAGGAGCTTCAATCAATGTTATGCCTTTGTCTATTTATCAATGTTTGAATGTTGGTCCCTTGAAGGAAACAAGGTGTTATTGTTCAACTTCCTGATAGGTCCAATGTTTATCCTGAGGGAGTCCTAGAAGATGTTTTAGTACAAGTTAATGGGTTGGTTTTCCCTGCAATTTTTATGTGCTTGACATGGAGAATGATGATTCTCGTAATTCATCAATGATATTATTAGGGAGACCATTTCTTAAGACATCAGAACGAAAATTGATGTACATGACGGTAACCTCACTATGGAATTTGATGGTGAAGTGATTAAATTTAACATTTATGATGCCATGAAATATCCTAGTGATATCTCCCTTGTTTTAGTTGTGGATGTTATTAACCATTAACACAGGCTACATTTGACTTGATAGACGATGATGAGTTGAAAATTGTACTTAATAGGAGTCTTACTATTAATGCATTGAAAACTCTTAAGGAGAAGCTTGTAATGTCCTCGGATTTGCAGGACATGATTTGGGAGTTGGAATCGTTAAAACCTATCAGGTATGATGTGTCCTACATTAATTTACCCCCTTCTAACACAAGACTTCTTCCCTCTATTGTGTAGGCCCAAAGATGGAATTAAAACCCTTGCCCGAACATTTAAAGTACATTTTCTTAGGAGAAAATGAGACTCTTGTTGTGATAGTTTCTAACAAACTAAGTACTTTAGAAGAAGAAAAGTTGATTTGGGTGTTAAGAGAGTATAAAGAAGCCATTGGATGGTCCATAGCTGATATCAAAGGACTAAGCCCCTCTATGTGCATGCACAAGATATTAATGGAAGATAATTGCAAACCTTCAAGGGAAGTTCAGCGTCATTTGAACCCACCTATGATGGATGTAGTTAAGAAAGAAATCTTGAAACTGCTTGATGTAGGTATGATCTATCCAATTTCCGATAGCAAATGGGTAAGTCCAATTCAAGTTGTTCCAAAGAAAACGGGCTTAACTGTGATTGAAAACTCTGATGGTGAGTTAATTCCTACTCGGTTCAGAATGGATGGAGGGTTTGTGTTGATTATAGGAAGTTAAATGTGTCAACTAGAAAAGATCACTTCCCTCTTCCTTTTCTTATCAGATGCTTGAACGTTTGGCTGGCCATTCTCACTATTGTTGTCTTGATGGTTATTCAGGTTTCCATCAAATTCCATGGCACCGGAAGATCAAGAGAAGACTACTTTTACATGTCCATTGGTACTTTTGCGTATCAAAGGATGCCTTTTAGGCTCTGCAATGCCCCAGCCACATTCCAAAGGTGTATGGTTAGTATATTTTCATATTATGTGGAGAATATCATAGAGGTTTTCATGGATGACTTCACTATCTATGGTAACTCTTTTGATTCATGTTTGACTAACCTTACCAAAGTGCTTCAAAGATGTATAGATAAGAATCTTGTGTTGAATTATGAAAAATGTCACTTTATGGTTGAACAGAGTATCATTTTAGGTCATATTGTATCTTCTAAAGGGCTTGAAGTTAATAAAGCTAAAGTAGAATTAATTAAGTCTCTACCTTACCCTGTAAGTGTACGGGAAATTCCTCTTTTCTTAGGAGTGCAGGATTCTATCGACGCTTCATCAAGGATTTTTCCAAGATTACTCAACCCCTATGCAGATTGCTGCAAAAAGAAGTGACATTTGAGTTCGATGAGGCTTGCAAGCACGCTTTTGACACATTGAGGGATAAGTTAACTTCTACTCCAATCATCCAACCACCTGATTGGAACCTTCCCTTTGAAATTATGTGTGATGCGAGCAATTATGCAGTTGGAGCCGTTCTTGGCCAAAGAGTTGGAAGAGCTTCCCATGTCATTTATTACGCTTCCAGAACATTAGATAGTGCTCAATGCAACTATTCCACAACGGAAAAATAACTCTTGGCTGTTGTTTTTGCATTAGAAAAATTCAGATCATATTTACTTGGTACTAAGGTAATTGTTTACTCTGATCATGCAGCTCTCAAATACCTACTCGCGAAAAGGAGGCAAAACCAAGACTTATTCGATGGATACTCTTATTACAAGAGTTTGATCTGGAAATACGCGATAGGAAAGGCTCTGAAAATTTAGTTGCTGACCACCTCAGTAGAATACTTATCAGTGAAGGGTCAATACCAATACAAGATGATTTTCCATATGAGCATCTCTTTTCTATTCAAAAGACAATTCTGTGTGTATGCTGATATTGTCAACTATTTGGTTACTAAGACACTACCAAGTGATTTGTCTAGGGCTCAAAAAGATAAAATTAAAAGTGATGCTAAGTACTATGTATGGGATGATCCGTATTTGTGGAAACATTGTGCTGATCAAATCATTAGAAGGTGTATTTCTCAAGAAGATATTCCTTCTGTCTTGTAATTTTGTCATTCATATGCATGTGGTGGACATTTTGGCCCTAAGAGGACAGCTCAAAAGGTATTAGGGTGTAGTTTGTTTTGGCCTACATTGTTTCGTGATTCTTTTATGTTTTGTAAGTCTTGTGAACGATGTCAAAAAATTAGCAACTTAGGACGTAGAGACCAAATGCCACTTACCCTATTCTTGCATGTGAAATATTTGATATATGGGGTATTGACTTTATGGGTCCTTTTCCTCCTTCTTTCGGTAATGTTTACATCCTTTTTGCTGTGGATTATGTTTCAAAATGGGTGGAAGCCAAAGCGACCGAACTAATGATGCCAAAGTTGTTGTGGATTTTGTTAAATCTCATATTTTTGCTAAGTTCGGGACACCAAAGGCTCTTATCAGTGATCGTGGCACACACTTTTGTAATAGAGTAGTGGAAACTCTACTTAAAAAGTACAAGGTCACTCATCCACTTCCACCGCTTACCACCCTCAAACCAATGGATTGGTAGAAGTTTCAAATCGAGAAATCAAGTATATTCTGGAAAAAACCATCAATCCAAGCAGGAAGGATTGGAGCACAAGACTTGAAGATGCATTATGGGCCCACCGGACAGCTTACAAACCCCTATAGGTATGTCTCCTTACCGTTTGATATTTGGCAAACCGTGTCATCTCCCTGTGGAGTTGGAACATAGGGCGTACTGGGCCGTAAAACAATGTAACATGCAAATGGATGAGGTTGGTGAGTACAGAAAACTTCAATTACAAGAACTTGAGGAAATTCGAAGAGAAGCTTATGAGAGTACTAAAATCTACAAGGGAAAAACAAAGGATTTCATGATCAAATGATTTCCCAAAAGAATTTTTCTGTAGGTCAAAAAGTATTACTTTATCATTCTCGATTGAAGTTGTTTTCTGGAAAACTACGATCACGTGGATCGGTCCCTTTGTTATCACTAACATATTTTCACATGGTGCAGTTGAGATTGCAAGTCTTGAAACTGGTAAGAACTTCAAAGTCAATGGTCATCGCTTGAAACCTTTTTATGAAGGATTTCAAGTATGTAATATTGAAGAAACCAGTTTAACTTATCCCGAGTATTGTGATTAATTACAGGAACGTCTAGCTAAAGACGTTAAAGAAAGGCGCTTCATGGGAGGCAACCCATATCAATTTATTTTATTTTAGTTTTGTTTTGATTTTTTTTTATTAGCTGTAGCAAGGGTATATATCATCAGATGACACTCTCTAGTGCTTAAGGGGAAACTCCAATTACTCTACACTTTATACCAGGGAAGTACCGGTATTCCTTTTCTCTTATTCTCTAATGTTCCTTATGTTGTTAATTCCTCTTTAATTGTGCTGGATTAGGAACAGTGCGGACACTGTTCAAACTAAGTGTAGGGAGAGGGTAATAAAATATAGAGAATAGAGAATTAACTCATACTTTGAATGTTTGTCCTTAAGCAATTTTAAGAAATTTTTCAAAAATTTTCATGAAATCTGGAGATTGTACTAAATGTTGTAATAAGCATCTACAAAATGTGAAATTGACTTGTTCAAATGTTTTACTCACCTACTGCTGTGATTAGAATACTTGGTTAAAATTAAGTAGTGAAATCTTTAAGAAACAAATTTACCTTGTATTTAGCTTTAGAATTTGAAGTCTAAGAGTAAGTCGAGTCCCTAAGTGAAAAATAAACAAGTTTACTTCTAGGTTATATTAGCTACTGTATACTCTTTGAAGTTGTTTGTGAAACAATTATAACACTTAGTGAAAAAAAAAAAAGAGAGAAAAGAAAAAAGAATCAAGCATAGCCATTACTCCAATGATTCAAGTAATTGAGTTAAGAGTATTCAAACTTGAATGTTAGAGTGAGGAAGAGTCCATAGGGGTATCTCAAAACCCGGTCACTTGAGTGACGAGCTCGGGATGTGCCGACTCAATGAACTCACTATAACAATAAGGGCGAAAAGGCGAAAGTTCATGAAAAAGAAGCGGGCAAAAACCCGTCAAAATAGATGCTTGATTAAATCATAAGAACACGAATGTAAAAATTCATTGAATGAAACAAGACTTATAATAAAAAGGGAGAAAATATATGGAAAAAGTTGATACTATATGCTTTTACTTTACGTTGCAAGGATTATATACTTGCTAATATCCAATGAAGTTTAATTGGGTGTTTTTTCTTATTGGATTAAGTATTTAGTTTTGGAATAAAAATTCTTTTGCTAAACATGAGGATTAAAGTTTGTTTTGTTTAGATAAGCTATTAAATTTTGTCCATGGTAATTTGATCGCAGGAAACCAGTTTGGTTGTAGCAGTAGACATTAAAATTACAAGTCATGAATTACAAATGAATAGATGCTTGAAATGATGAAAAGAAAGTTCGTATAATCTATGACGAATTTCTCAATTGATTTGATTCAATTGCTTGAGGACAAGCAAGAGTTTAAGTGTGGGGGAATTTGATAGAGCCATTTTATACTCAATCTTTATAGTATGAATTGTGTTAATTTATTATTGATTTTATAGAAATCATAATGAAATGGTACTTAATTTTATTATGGTGATAAATCAGGTTAAATGGAGTCAAGAGTGCTAATTCAAGTAAATTAGAGAAGTCATCTACAATTTGGATCAAAGACAAGGATTTACACCGCCAGGGGAAAGTACATGGGCGTGTAGTTGAAGTACACGGCCGTGTACTTGGTTTTGAATCAACAGGAAAATACACGATTGAAGTACACGGCTGATGGGTGTCGAATCCAACAAAAATAAAACCTACTCCTAGACAATTATATGATTTGCACATAGTGGTGAGTAAGGTCGAGTCCACAGGGATTGGTTAAAGATATTTCTATTCAAAGGGCATAAAGAGGAAAAGAAAACTGGGGGGGTTTTGTTTGTGAATCGAAACAAAGTTTGAAAACAAGATAATAGAATCGTATATTGATAAAAAGCCTAGCCAAAGGAATCAAGATAGTTTAATTTTAGGAATTGATCATCGATGCAAATGTTTTCTATTCTATTTTTTAGATAAACTGGTTATGGTTATTAACAAGCTCTAACAACCTATCTCTCCGTACTTCCTCGATAATCAAGAGAAGCTATTTGATTATTTCTCTTATCGATTAGACAACCCTAGACAAGCGCTTAGGATTTAATCTACCAATAGCATTAAAAACTAGAGAGACCACCAATTCATGCCAGTAGATTATAAGATAACCTATTTAAACATGATCATACACCTCCATAACATGAATTCGATCATCTCTTTTATAACCAAACATGTTATTGTGTCACTAAGACTAGAACAATCAAACAATTACGGATTTGACGTGCTAGTTGACAATATATTAACTTGCTAATTGAGTAGAAGAGCTCTAATTCATACCAATCAACAAAGATAATAATGACAAAACATTCAGAAGATATACAAATATCTAAAACAAAGAATAGAGTAAATACAATCAATTAGATCTCACAATTCGTGGAGAATTAAACATCTATGACCCTTTGGCTAGAAAAATAGCTTAGCTACTCATGTTTATCAACAAAACGAAAATAAAAAGTAGAAACATGATGAACCCTCTAGGGTTAGTTCTATTTATATTGTTAAAGGAATGGCAGATGATCTTTTGCTAGTAAGATATGAAAATATAATTTCCTTTTCCAAGTAGATTTCGAGAAGTGAATATTCGTCGCCTGGCACGGCCTACACCACGGCTAGATTTCCAACCGTGCCTTCCTCTGT
>JBBMOL010000452.1:100783-225395 GCA_037954665.1 Laguncularia racemosa
AGGATGTCGAGGTCAAGGGTAAGGTTGGCATTATTGCTTTTGGCAATTTATCATGCACTCTTTCCCTCTAAGTTTATTTCTTACTAGATTTTTAGGTCACATCTTTGCCTTGTCTTGATACTTCAGGTTGACCAGGTGATGGGTGTCGAATCCAATAAAAATAAAACCTACTCCTAGACAATTATATGATTTGTGTATAGTAGTGAGTAGGGTCGTATCCATAGGGATTGGTTAAATATATTTCTATTAAAAGAGATTAGAAAGGAAAAAAAAATGGGGGGTTTTGTTTGTGAATCAAAATAATATTGAAACCAGATAATAAAAAATGAATATTGATAAGAGCCTAGCCAAAGGAACCAAGATAGTTTAATTCTAGGAATTGATCATCGATGCAAATATTTTCTATCCCTTATCCAAGATAAACTGGTTATGGTTATTAACAAGCTCTAATAACCTATCCCTCCTTACTTTCTTGATAATCAAAACATGCTCTTTGATTATTTCTCTTATTGATTAGACAACCCTAAATAAGCTCTTACGATTTAATCTATCAATAGCATTAAAAACAAGAGAGACCACCAATTCATGCCAATAGATTATAAGATAATCTATTTAAACAAGATCATATATCTCCATAACATGAATTCGACTATCTATTTTATAATCAAACATGTTATTGTGTCACCGAGACTAGAACTATCAAACAATTACGAATTTGATGTACAGTTGACAATATATTAAATGGCTAATTGAGTAGAAGAGATCTAATTTATACCAATCAACAAAGATAATATTGACAAAACGTCTAGAAGATATATAAATATCTAAAAAAAAAGAATAGATTAAAGACAACTCAGTTAGATCTCACAATTCGTGAAGAATTAAACTTCAATGGTCCTTTGGCTAGAAAATCTACTTAGCTACACATGTTCATCCTCAAACGAAAATTAAAATTGAAAACATGATAAATCTCTGTTTTCGGTTGCCCTTGCTCTGTCTCCTTCCTTCTTGATTCCCAAAAACTCTCAAAGATTTCGAAAACTCTCTAGGGTTAGTTCTATTTATATTGTTAAGGGAATGGTAGAGGATCTTTAGCTAGCAAGATACGAAAATATCTTTCCTTTTTCAAGTAAATATTGAAGAGTGAATAATCGTCCGCCTGGCATGCCCAAGAACACGGCCAGATTTCAAGTCGTGCCTTCCTCTATTGATAATTCACATATCATCATCAGTGTTTAGTGTGTGCCACTGGCTTCTACCACGGCCAGATCTCAAGCCGTGCCGTCTTCTGGTCGATGTTCCACAATTTCTCATCCTTGTTTAATATATGGCACGGCTTCCATCACAGCTTCCACCACGGCTTCCACCACGGCCAGATCATAAGCCGTGCCTCTCTCTGTTGATAGTCTACATTTCCTCCTTCTTGTGTAGTGTATAGCACGGCTTGCACCATGGCCGGATCACAAACCGTGCCTCCTTTTGTTGATCCTTCTAGACAGATACACGGCCGTTGATAGAGCCATTTTATACTCAATCTTTATATATAAATTGTGTTAAATTATTATCGATTTTATAGATATCATAAGGAAATGGTACTTAATTCTATTATGGTGATAAATCAGGTTAAATGGAGTCAAGGGTGCCAATTCAAGTAAATTAGAGAAGTCATCTACAACTTGGTTCAAAGACAAGGATTTACACCGCCGGAGGGAAGTACATGGGCGTGTAATTGAAGTATACGGCCGTGTACTTGGTTTTGAATCAACAGGAAGATACACGGTTGAAGTACACGGCCGTGTATCTACCTAGGGGGAAGCACGGTTTGAGGCACGGTCATGGTGCAAACCGTGTTACACACTGGACAAGAAGGCGGAAATGTGTTCTTTCAACAGAGAGAGACACGACTCATGATCTGGCTGTAGGGGAAACCGTGCTTGAAGCCGTGGTGGAACCCGTGGTGGAAGCTAGACGTGCCAAGGAGAAGAAATTGTGGAACTTTGACAGAGGAAGGCATGGCCTAGGATCTAGCCGTGGTGTAAACCATGGTACACACTGGACAAGGATGAAGACTTGATGATTATGTACAGAGGAAGGCACGGTTGGAAATCTAGCCGTGGTGTAGGCCGTGCCAGGTGGACGAATATTCACTTCTCGAAATCTACTTAGAAAAGGAAATATATTTTCGTATCTTGCTAGAAAAAGATCATCTGCCATTCCTTTAACAATATAAATAGAACTAACCCTAGAGGGTTAGACGTAATCTTGAATCTTTGGATCTTGAAGAACCTTGGATCATCTTGGAGGTAGAGCAGGCAACCGGGTTCATCATGTTTCTACTTTTTATTTTCGTTTTGTTGATGAACATGAGCAGCTAAGCTATTTTTCTAGCCAAAAGGTCATAGATGTTTAATTCTCCACGAATTGTGAGATCTAATTGATTGTATTTACTCTATTCTTTGTTTTGGATATTCGTATATCTTCTGAACGTTTTGTCATTATTATCTTGTTGATTGGTATGAATTAGAGCTCTTCTACTCAATTAGCAAGTTAATATATTGTCAACTAGCACGTCAAATCTGTAATTGTTTGATTGTTCTAGTCTTAGTGACACAATAACATGTTTGGTTATAAAAGAGATGATCGAATTCATGTTATGGAAGTGTATGATCATGTTTAAATAGGTTATCTTATAATCTACTGGCATGAATTGGTGGTCTCTCTAGTTTTTAATGCTATTGGTAGATTAAATCCTAAGCACTTAGTTAGGGTTGTCTAATCGATAAGAGAAATAATCAAAGAGCTTCTCTTGATTATCGAGGAAGTACGGAGAGATAGGTTGTTAGAGCTTGTTAATAACCATAACCAGTTTATCTAGAAATAAGAATAGAAAACATTTGCATCGATGATCAATTCCTAGAATTAAACTATCTTGATTCCTTTGGCTAGGCTTTTTATCAATATACGATTCTATTATCTTGTTTCAACTTTATTTTGATTCACAAATAAACCCCCCCCCAGTTTTCTTTTCCTCTTTATGCCCTTTGAATAGAAATGTCTTTAACTAATCCCTGTAGACTCGACCCTACTCACCACTATATGCAAATCATATAATTGTCTAGGAGTAGGTTTTACTTTTGTTGGATTTGACACCTGTCAAATTTTGGCGTCGTTACCAGGGATTGGTGTCAAATTTATTTCTATTCATGTATCACTTGTTCTTCTCAGACAGGTGAACTCACTTATAATCCGGAGATTGAGAAGACTCTTCAGAGGCTACGAAGAGAAGCTAGATCATCCCCTAGACTGAACATAGCATCGGATTTGTCTGATTCATCCCTTGATTCTGAAAAAGAAGACGATATGGCAAATCCCGAGAGAACATTGCGAGAATTGGCTGCACCGGATGTGAATCAACAACCACTTTGTATTCACTATCCCGAACTAGCTGTTGAATTCGAATTAAAATCTGGGTTGATACATCTGCTATCCACCTTTCATGGTCTTGAGAATGAAGATCCTCATAAGCATTTGAAAGAGTTTCATATAGTGTGTTCTAGTATGAGGCCGCAAGGAATAACCGACGATCAAATCAAGTTACGTGCTTTTCTGTTTTCTTTAAGTACTAAAGCTAAAGATTGGTTGTTTTATTTGCCTCCAGGTTTTATAACCACATGGACTGATATGGTGAGACTCTTCTTGGATAAATTCTTCCCTGCATCCAAAGCCGCTGGTATAAGAAGAGAAATTTGTGGTATCAAACAGAGGGACACCGAGACTCTTCATGAGTATTGGGAGAGGTTCAAGCAACTGTGTGCAAGCTGCCCACAACATGGGATATCTGAACAACTTCTCATCCAATACTTCTATGAAGGCCTACTTCCGATAGAGAGGAAGGTGATGGATGCTGCAAGTGGAGGCGCCATAGTAAACAAAACCCCTGGTCAAGCTAGGGAATTGATCTCCATTATGGCTGCCAATTCGCAACAATTTGGGTATAGGCATGATACATCTTCAAGGAAGGTAAATGAGGTAAGTGTGTCTAACCTTGAACATCAAATTTCTAACCTAACCTCCCTTGTGCAGCAGCTAGCTCTTGGAAATACCCAGCAGGTGAAGGCTTGTAGAATTTGTGCTGCTCCTAATCATCCGACCGACATGTGCCCCACATTGCAAGATGACAACCATGAACACGCCAATGCTGTAGGCGGATTCCCAAGACAGCCATAAAGAAAATATGATCCCTACTCGAATACGTACAATCTTGGATGGAGGGATCATCCTAACTTCAGATATGGCAATAAACCACAAAACTTCCAACAATTCCAACCTAAGCCATCAAACCAAGTATCACAGGCTCCTTCCACTTCAGTATGTCTCTTGAGGAAATTGTTAAATCACTTGCCGTTAATACAAAACAATTTCAGGATGAGATAAAGCAGAGCATCCACAACTTGGAAAATCAGTTAAGCCAACTTGCCTCTTTTAGAAACAGGTTGGAAACTCAAGGTAAGTTACCTTCTCAAACCGTCACAAATCCAAAGCAAAGTGCTAATGCAATTACCTTGAGAAGTGGAACGAAATTGCAAGGATCAAATGAGAAGGGACACCGAACTAATCCTGAGGAAGAGACTGAGCAAGAAGCTGCAACTTCAAGCCAGCAGAACAATCAGATCAAAGGACCCCTCATTGAACCACCAAAGGTCATGACAACAGCACCTCCTTTCCCTTCCAGATTAGCGAAATCCAAGAATGAAGCTGAAGAAAAAGAGATTCTTGACACTTTTGCAAAGTTGAGGTAAACATTCCTTTGTTAGATGCAATTAAGCAAGTATCTCGTTATGTTAAATTTCTCAAAGAATTGTGCACTAACAAAAGAAAGCTGAAAGGTAATGAAAAGATTAGTGTAGGTGAGAATGTTTCAGCTATTCTTCAGAAGAAGCTTCCTCCTAAATGTAAGGATCCAGGTATGTTTACTATTCCTTGCAAAATAGGTAATCTTGGAATCACTAAAGCTATGTGTGATTTAGGAGCTTTCAATCAATGTTATGCCTTTGTCTGTTTACAATGCTTAAATGTTCCCCCCCTGAAGGAAACAAGTGTTATTGTTCAACTTGCTGATAGGTCCAATGTTTATCCAAAGGGAGTTCTAGAAGATGTTTTAGTACAAGTTAATGGTTTGGTTTTCCCTGTAGATTTTTACGTGCTTGACATGGAGAATGATGATTCTCGTAATTCATCAATGATATTATTAGGGAGACCATTTCTTAAGACATCCAGAACAAAAATTGATGTACATGATGGTAACCTCACTATGGAATTTGATGGTGAAGTGTTTAAATTTAACATTTATGATGCCATGAAATATCCTAGTGACATCTCTCCTGTTTTTGTTGTTGATGTTATTGACCCATTAACACAGGCTACATTTGATTTGATAGACGATAATGAGTTGAAAGTTGTACTTAATAAGAGTCTTACGATTCATGCATTGAAAACTCTTAAGGAGAAGCTTGTAATATCCTCTGATTTGTAGGACAAGATTTGGGAGTTGGAATCATTAAAACCTATCAGGTATGATGTGTCCTACATTCATTTACCCCCTTCTAACACAAGACTTCTTCCTTCTATTGTACAGGCACCAAAGCTAGAATTAAAACCCCTACCCGAACATCTAAAGTATATTTTCTTAGGAGAAAAGGAGACTCTTGCTGTGATAGTCTCCAACAAGCTAAGTACTTTAGAAGAAGAAAAGTTGATTCGGGTGTTGAGAGAGTACAAAGAAGCCATTGGATGGTCCATAGCTGATATCAAAGGACTAAGCCCCTCCACCTGCATGCACAAGATTTTGATGGAAGATAATTGCAAACCTTCAAGGGAAGTTCAGTGTCATTTGAATCCACCTATGATGGAAGTAGTTAAGAAAGAGATCTTGAAACTTCTTGATGCAGGTATGATCTATCCAATTTCTGACAGCAAGTAGGTAAGTCCAATCCAAGTTGTTCCAAAGAAAACGGGCTTAACTGTGATTGAAAACTCTGATGGTGAGTTAATTCCTACTCGGGTTCAGAATGGATTGAGGGTTTGTGTTGATTACAGGAAGTTAAATGCATCAACTCGGAAGGACCACTTCCCTCTTCCTTTTCTTGATCAGATGCTTGAACGTTTGGCTGGCCATTCTCACTATTGTTGTCTTGATGGTTATTCAGGTTTTCATCAAATTCCAGTGGCACCGGAAGATCAAGAGAAGACTACTTTTACTTGTCCATTCGGTACTTTTGCGTATCGAAGGATGCCTTTTGGGCTCTGCAATGCCCCGACCACATTCCAAAGATGTATGGTTAGTATATTTTCAGATTATGTGGAGAATATTATAGAGGTTTTCATAGATGACTTCACCGTCTATGGTAATTCTTTTGATTCATGTTTGACTAACCTTACAAAAGTGCTTCAAAGATGTATAGATAAGAATTTAGTGTTGAATTATGAAAAATGTCACTTTATGGTTGAACAGAGTCTCATTTTAGGCCATATTGTATCTTCTAAAGGGCTTGAAGTCGATAAAGCTAAGGTAGAATTGATTAAATCTTTACCTTACCCTGTCAGTGTATGGGAAATTCGGTCTTTTCTTGGGAGTGCAGGATTCTATCGACACTTCATCAAGGATTTCTCCAAGATTACTCAACCCCTATGTCGATTGCTACAAAAAGAAGTGACATTTGAGTTCGATGAGGCCTGCAAGAATGCTTTTGACACATTGAGGGATAAGTTAACTTCTGCTCCAATCATCCAACCACCCGACTGGACCCTTCCCTTTGAAATCATGTGTGATGTGAGCAATTATGCAGTTGGAGCAGTTCTTAGCCAAAGAGTTGGGAGAGCTTCTCATGTTATTTATTATGCTTCTAGAACATTGGATAATGCTCAATGCAACTATTCCACAACGGAAAAAGAACTCTTGGCTGTTGTTTTTACATTAGAAAAATTCAGATCATATTTACTTGGTACTAAGGTAATTGTTTACTCTGATCATGCAGCTCTCAAACACCTGCTCGCGAAGAAGGAGGCGAAACCAAGACTTATTCGATGGATACTCTTATTACAAGAGTTTGATATGGAGATACGTAATAGGAAAGGCTCGGAAAACTTAGTTGCCGACCACCTCAGTAGAATTCCTATCAGTGAAGGGTCCACACAAATACAAGACGATTTTCCATATGAGTATCTCTTTTCTATTCAAAAGACAATTCTGTAATATGCTGATATTGTCAATTATTTGGTTACTAAGACACTACCAAGTGATTTGTCTAGGGCTCAAAAAGATAAAATTAAAAGTGATGCTAAGTATTATATATGGGATGATCCATATTTGTGGAAACATTGTGCTGATCAAATCATTAGAAGGTGTATTTCTCAAGACGATATTCCTTCTGTCTTGCAATTTTGTCACTCCTATGCATGTGGTGGACATTTTGGCCCTAAGAGGACAGCTCAAAAGGTATTAGGGTGTGGTTTGTTTTGGCCTACATTGTTTCGTGATTCTTTTATGTTTTGCAAGTCTTGTGAACGATATCAAAAGATTGGCAACTTAGGACGTAGAGACCAAATGCCACTTACCCGTATTCTTGCTTGTGAAATATTTGATATATGGGGTATTGACTTTATGGGTCCTTTTCCTCCTTCTTTCGGTAATGTTTACATCCTTCTTGCTGTGGATTATGTTTCAAAATGGGTGGAAGCCAAAGCGACCCGAACAAATGATGCTAAAGTTGTTGTGGATTTTGTTAAATCTCATATTTTTGCTAGGTTCGGGACACCAAAGGCTCTTATCAGTGATCGTGGCACACACTTTTGTAATAGAATAGTGGAAACTCTACTAAAAAAATACAGGGTCACTCATCGCACTTCCACCGCATACCACCCTTAAACTAATGGATTGGCAGAAGTCTCAAATCGAGAAATCAAGTCTATTCTGGAAAAAACCGTCAATCCAAGCAGGAAGGATTGGAGCACAAGACTTGAGGATGCATTATGGGCCTACCGGACAGCTTATAAGACCCCTATAGGTATGTCTCCTTACCGTTTAATATTTGGCAAACCGTGTCATCTCCCTGTGGAGCTGGAACATAGGGCGTATTGGGCTGTAAAACAATGTAACATGCGAATGGATGAGGCGGGTGAACACAGAAAACTTCAACTACAAGAACTCGAAGAAATTTGAAGAGAAGCGTACGAGAGTACTAAAATCTACAAGGAAAAAACAAAAGATTTTCATGATCAAATGATTTCCCGAAAGAATTTTTCTATAGGTCAAAAAGTATTACTTTACCATTCTCGATTGAAGTTGTTTCATGGCAAACTACAATCACGGTGGATTGGTCCTTTTGTTATCACTAACATATTTTCACATGGTGCAGTTGAGATCGCAAGCCTTGAAACGGGTAAGACCTTCAAAGTCAATGGTCATCACTTGAAACCTTTTTATGAAGGATTTCAAGTATGTAATATTGAAGAAACCAGTTTAACTCACCCCGAGTATTGCGATTGATTACAGGAACGTTTAGCCAAAGACGTTAAAGAAAGGCGCTTCATGGGAGGCAACCCAAGTCAAAAAAAAAAACAATTCAATTTTTAGTTTTGTTTTGCTTTAGTTTTAGTTTTAGTTTTGTTTTGATTCTAGTGTTGCTTTGAATTTTTTTTATTAGTTGCAGCAAAGATACATATCATCAGATGACACCCTCAAGAGATTAAGGGGAGAACTCCAATACCAAGGAAGTACCAGTATTTCCTTTCTCTTATTCTCTAATGTTCCTTGTGTTGTTAATTCCTCTTTAATTATGCTGAATTAGGAATAGTGCGGACACTATTCAAGCTAAGTGTGGGGGAGAGGATAATAAAATATAGAGAATAGAGAATTGACTTATACTCTGAATGTTTGTCCTTAAGTAATTTTAAGCCAATTTTTTTCAAAATTATCGTGAAATCTAGAGATTGTACTAAATGCCGTAATAAGCATCTACAAAATGTGAAATTGACTTGTTCAAATGCTTTACTCACCCACTACTGTGATTAGAATACTTGGTTAAAATTAAGTAGTGAAATCTTTAAGAAACAAATTTACCTTGTATTTAGCTTTAGAATTGGAAGTTTAAGAGTAGGTCGAGTCCTTAAGTGAAAAATAAACAAGTTTACTTCTAGGTTATATTAGCTACTATATACTCTTTGAAATGAAAAAAAAAAAAAAGAATCAAGCATAGCCATTACTCCAATGATTCAAGTAATTGAGTTAAGAGTATTCAAACTTGAATGTTAGAGTGAGGAAGAGTCTGTAGGGGTATCTCAAAACTCAGTCACTTGAGTGATGAGCTCGGGATGTTGCCGACTCAATGAACTCACTATAACGATAAGGGCAAAAAAGGCAAAAGTTCATGAAAAGAAGCGGGCAAAAACCCGTCAAAATAGATGCTTGAATAAATCAAAAGAACATGAATGTAAACATTCATTGAATAAAACAAGATGTATAAAAGGGAGAATATCTAGCAAAGAGCTGATATCATGTGCTTCTACTTTATGCTGCAAGGATTATATGTTTGCTAATATCCAATGAAGTTTAATTGGGTGTTTTTCCTTAGTGGATTAAGTATTTACTTTTGGAATAAAAATTCTTTTGCTAAACATGAGGATTAAAGTTTGTTTTGTTTAGATTAGCTATTAAATTTTGTCCATGGTAATTTGATCACAAGAAACCAGTTTGGTTGAAGTAGTAGACATTAAAACTACAAGTCATGAATTACAAATGAATAGATGCTTGGAATGATGAAAAGAAATTTTGTATAATCTATGACAGATTTCTCAATTGATTTGATGCAATTGCTTGAGGACAAGCAAGAGTTTAAGTGTGGGGGAATTTGATAGAGCCATTTTATACTCAATCTTTATAGTATAAATTGTGTTAAATTATTATTGATTTTATAGAAATAATAAGGAAATGGTACTTAATTCTATTATGGTGATAAATCAGGTTAAATGGAGTCAAGGGTGCCAATTCAAGTAAATTAGAGAAGTCATCCACAACTTGGTTCAAAGACAAGGATTTACACCGCCGGAGGGAAGTACATAGGCGTGTAATTGAAGTACACGGCCGTGTACTTGGTTTTGAATCAACTGGAAGATACACGGTTGAAGTACACGGCCGTGTATCTGCCTAGGAGGAAGTACAGTTTGAGGCACGACCATGGTGCAAACCGTGTTACACACTGGATAAGAAGGCGGAAATGTGTTCTTTCAACAGAGAGAGACACGGCTCATGATCTGGCCGTAGGGGAAATCGTGCTTGAAGCCGTGGTGGAACCCGTGGTGGAAGCTAGACGTGCCAAGGAGAATAAATTGTGGAACTTTGATAAATGAAGACACGGCCTAGGATCTAGCTGTGGTGTAAACCGTGGTACACACTGGACAAGGATGAAGACTTGTTGATTATGCACAGAGGAAGGCACGGTTGGAAATCTAGCCGTGGTGTAGGCCGTGCCAGGCAGACGAATATTCACTTCTCGAAATCTACTTGGAAAAGGAAATATATTTTCATATCTTACTAGCAAAAGATCATCTGCCATTCCTTTAACAATATAAATAGAACTAACCCTAGAGGGTTCATCATGTTTCTACTTTTTATTTTCGTTTTGTTGATAAACATGAGTAGCTAAGCTATTTTTCTAGCCAAAGGGTCATAGATGTTTAATTCTCCACGAATTGTGAGATCTAATTGATTGTATTTACTCTATTCTTTGTTTTAGATATTTGTATATCTTCTGAATGTTTTGTCATTATTATCTTTGTTGATTGGTATGAATTAGAGCTCTTCTACTCAATTAGCAAGTTAATATATTGTCAACTAGCACGCCAAATCCGTAATTGTTTGATTGTTCTAGTCTTAGTGACACAATAACATGTTTGGTTATAAAAGAGATGATCGAATTCATGTTATGGAGGTGTATGATCATGTTTAAATAGGTTATCTTATAATCTACTGGCATGAATTGGTGGTCTCTCTAGTTTTTAATGCTATTGGTAGATTAAATCCTAAGCGCTTGTCTAGGGTTGTCTAATCGATAAGAGAAATAATCAAATAGCTTCTCTTGATTATCGAGGAAGTACGGAGAGATAGGTTGTTAGAGCTTGTTAATAACCATAACCAGTTTATCTAAAAATAAGAATAGAAAACATTTGCATCGATGATCAATTCCTAAAATTAAACTATCTTGATTCCTTTGGCTAGGCTTTTTATCAATATACGATTCTATTATCTTGTTTAACTTTGTTTCGATTCACAAACAAAACCCCCCCAGTTTTCTTTTCCTCTTTATGCCCTTTGAATAGAAATATCTTTAACCAATCCCTGTGGACTCGACCCTACTCACCACTATGTGCAAATCATATAATTGTCTAGGAGTAGGTTTTATTTTTGTTGGATTCGACACCCATCAGCCGTGTACTTCAACCGTGTATTTTCTTGTTGATTTAAAACCAAGTACACGACCGTGTACTTCAACTACACGCCCATGTACTTTCCTCCGGCGGTGTAAATCCTTGTCTTTGATCCAAATTGTAGATGACTTCTCTAATTTACTTGAATTAGCACTCTTGACTCCATTTAACCTGATTTATCACCATAATAAAATTAAGTACCATTTCATTATGATTTCTATAAAATCAATAATAAATTAACACAATTCATACTATAAAGATTGAGTATAAAATGGCTCTATCAAATTCCCCACACTTAAACTCTTGCTTGTCCTCAAGCAATTGAATCAAATCAATTGGGAAATCCGTCATAGATTATACGAACTTTCTTTTCATCATTTCAAGCATCTATTCATTTGTAATTCATGACTTGTAATTTTAATGTCTACTGCTACAACCAAACTGGTTTCCTGTGATCAAATTACCATGGACAAAATTTAATAGCTTATCTAAACAAAACAAACTTTAATCCTCATGTTTAGCAAAAGAATTTTTATTCCAAAAGTAAATACTTAATCCAATAAGAAAAAACACCCAATTAAACTTCATTGGATATTAGCAAGTATATAATCCTTGCAACGTAAAGTAAAAGCATATAGTATCAACTTTTTCCATATATTTTCTCCCTTTTTATTATAAGTCTTGTTTCATTCAATGAATTTTTACATTCGTGTTCTTATGATTTAATCAAGCATCTATTTTGACGGGTTTTTGCCCGCTTCTTTTTCATGAACTTTCGCCTTTTCGCCCTTATTGTTATAGTGAGTTCATTGAGTCGACACATCCCGAGCTCGTCACTCAAGTGACCGGGTTTTGAGATACCCCTATGGACTCTTCCTCACTCTAACATTTAAGTTTGAATACTCTTAACTCAATTACTTGAATCATTGGAGTAATGGCTATGCTTGATTCTTTTTTCTTTTCTCTCTTTTTTTTTTTCACTAAGTGTTATAATTGTTTCACAAACAACTTCAAAGAGTATACAGTAGCTAATATAACCTAGAAGTAAACTTGTTTATTTTTCACTTAGGGACTCGACTTACTCTTAGACTTCAAATTCTAAAGCTAAATACAAGGTAAATTTGTTTCTTAAAGATTTCACTACTTAATTTTAACCAAGTATTCTAATCACAGCAGTAGGTGAGTAAAACATTTGAACAAGTCAATTTCACATTTTGTAGATGCTTATTACAACATTTAGTACAATCTCCAGATTTCATGAAAATTTTTGAAAAATTTGGCTTAAAATTGCTTAAGGACAAACATTCAAAGTATGAGTTAATTCTCTATTCTCTATATTTTATTACCCTCTCCCCTACACTTAGTTTGAACAGTGTCCGCACTGTTCCTAATCCAGCACAATTAAAGAGGAATTAACAACATAAGGAACATTAGAGAATAAGAGAAAAGGAATACCGGTACTTCCCTGGTATAAAGTGTAGAGTAATTGGAGTTCTCCCCTTAAGCACTAGAGAGTGTCATCTGATGATATATACCCTTGCTACAGCTAATAAAAAAAAATCAAAACAAAACTAAAATAAAATAAATTGATATGGGTTGCCTCCCATGAAGCGCCTTTCTTTAACGTCTTTAGCTAGACGTTCCTGTAATTAATCACAATACTCGGGATAAGTTAAACTGGTTTCTTCAATATTACATACTTGAAATCCTTCATAAAAAGGTTTCAAGCGATGACCATTGACTTTGAAGTTCTTACCAGTTTCAAGACTTGCAATCTCAACTGCACCATGTGAAAATATGTTAGTGATAACAAAGGGACCGATCCACCGTGATCGTAGTTTTCCAGAAAACAACTTCAATCGAGAATGATAAAGTAATACTTTTTGACCTACAGAAAAATTCTTTTGGGAAATCATTTGATCATGAAAATCCTTTGTTTTTCCCTTGTAGATTTTAGTACTCTCATAAGCTTCTCTTCGAATTTCCTCAAGTTCTTGTAATTGAAGTTTTCTGTACTCACCAACCTCATCCATTTGCATGTTACATTGTTTTACGGCCCAGTACGCCCTATGTTCCAACTCCACAGGGAGATGACACGGTTTTCCAAATATCAAACGGTAAGGAGACATACCTATAGGGGTCTTGTAAGCTGTCCGGTGGGCCCATAATGCATCTTCAAGTCTTGTGCTCCAATCCTTCCTGCTTGGATTGATGGTTTTTTCCAGAATATACTTGATTTCTCGATTTGAAACTTCTGCCAATCCATTGGTTTGAGGGTGGTAAGCGGTGGAAGTGCGATGAGTGACCTTGTACTTTTTAAGTAGAGTTTCCACTACTCTATTACAAAAGTGTGTGCCACGATCACTGATAAGAGCCTTTGGTGTCCCGAACTTAGCAAAAATATGAGATTTAACAAAATCCACAACAACTTTGGCATCATTAGTTCGGGTCGCTTTGGCTTCCACCCATTTTGAAACATAATCCACAGCAAAAAGGATGTAAACATTACCGAAAGAAGAAGGAAAAGGACCCATAAAGTCAATACCCCATATATCAAATATTTCACATGCAAGAATAGGGGTAAGTGGCATTTGGTCTCTACGTCCTAAGTTGCCAATTTTTTGACATCGTTCACAAGACTTACAAAACATAAAAGAATCACGAAACAATGTAGGCCAAAACAAACTACACCCTAATACCTTTTGAGCTGTCCTCTTAGGGCCAAAATGTCTACCACATGCATATGAATGACAAAATTACAAGACAGAAGGAATATCTTCTTGAGAAATACACCTTCTAATGATTTGATTAGCACAATGTTTCCACAAATACGGATCATCCCATACATAGTACTTATCATCACTTTTAATTTTATCTTTTTGAGCCCTAGACAAATCACTTGGTAGTGTCTTAGTAACCAAATAGTTGACAATATCAGCATATACACAGAATTGTCTTTTGAATAGAAAAGAGATGCTCATATGGAAAATCATCTTGTATTGGTATTGACCCTTCACTGATAAGTATTCTACTGAGGTGGTCAGCAACTAAATTTTCAGAGCCTTTCCTATCGCGTATTTCCAGATCAAACTCTTGTAATAAGAGTATCCATCGAATAAGTCTTGGTTTTGCCTCCTTTTTCGCGAGTAGGTATTTGAGAGCTGCATGATCAGAGTAAACAATTACCTTAGTACCAAGTAAATATGATCTGAATTTTTCTAATGCAAAAACAACAGCCAAGAGTTATTTTTCCGTTGTGGAATAGTTGCATTGAGCACTATCTAATGTTCTGGAAGCGTAATAAATGACATGGGAAGCTCTTCCAACTCTTTGGCCAAGAACGGCTCCAACTGCATAATTGCTCGCATCACACATAATTTCAAAGGGAAGGTTCCAATCAGGTGGTTGGATGATTGGAGCAGAAGTTAACTTATCCCTCAATGTGTCAAAAGCGTGCTTGCAAGCCTCATCGAACTCAAATGTCACTTCTTTTTGCAGCAATCTGCATAGGGGTTGAGTAATCTTGGAAAAATCCTTGATGAAGCGTCGATAGAATCCTGCACTCCTAAGAAAAGAGAGAATTTCCCGTACACTTACAGGGTAAGGTAGAGACTTAATTAATTCTACTTTAGCTTTATTAACTTCAAGCCCTTTAGAAGATACAATATGACCTAAAATGATACTCTGTTCAACCATAAAGTGACATTTTTCATAATTCAACACAAGATTCTTATCTATACATCTTTGAAGCACTTTGGTAAGGTTAGTCAAACATGAATCAAAAGAGTTACCATAGATAGTGAAGTCATCCATGAAAACCTCTATGATATTCTCCACATAATATGAAAATATACTAACCATACACCTTTGGAATGTGTCTGGGGCATTGCAGAGCCTAAAAGGCATCCTTTGATACGCAAAAGTACCAAATGGACATGTAAAAGTAGTCTTCTCTTGATCTTCCGGTGCCACTGGAATTTGATGGAAACCTGAATAACCATCAAGACAACAATAGTGAGAATGGCCAGCCAAACGTTCAAGCATCTGATTAAGAAAAGGAAGAGGGAAGTGATCTTTTCTAGTTGACACATTTAACTTCCTATAATCAACACAAACCCTCCATCCATTCTGAACCTGAGTAGGAATTAACTCACCATCAGAGTTTTCAATCACAGTTAAGCCCGTTTTCTTTGGAACAACTTGAATTGGACTTACCCATTTGCTATCGGAAATTGGATAGATCATACCTACATCAAGCAGTTTCAAGATTTCTTTCTTAACTACATCCATCATAGGTGGGTTCAAATGACGCTGAACTTCCCTTGAAGGTTTGCAATTATCTTCCATTAATATCTTGTGCATGCACATAGAGGGGCTTAGTCCTTTGATATCAGCTATGGACCATCCAATGGCTTCTTTATACTCTCTTAACACCCAAATCAACTTTTCTTCTTCTAAAGTACTTAGTTTGTTAGAAACTATCACAACAAGAGTCTCATTTTCTCCTAAGAAAATGTACTTTAAATGTTCGGGCAAGGGTTTTAATTCCATCTTTGGTGCCTACACAATAGAGGGAAGAAGTCTTGTGTTAGAAGGGGGTAAATTAATGTAGGACACATCATACCTGATAGGTTTTAACGATTCCAACTCCCAAATCATGTCCTGCAAATCCGAGGACATTACAAGCTTCTCCTTAAGAGTTTTCAATGCATTAATAGTAAGACTCCTATTAAGTACAATTTTCAACTCATCATCGTCTATCAAGTCAAATGTAGCCTGTGTTAATAGGTTAATAACATCCACAACTAAAACAAGGGAGATATCACTAGGATATTTCATGGCATCATAAATGTTAAATTTAATCACTTCACCATCAAATTCCATAGTGAGGTTACCGTCATGTACATCAATTTTCGTTCTGAATGTCTTAAGAAATGGTCTCCCTAATAATATCATTGATGAATTACGAGAATCATCATTCTCCATGTCAAGCACATAAAAATTTGCAGGGAAAACCAACCCATTAACTTGTACTAAAACATCTTCTAGGACTCCCTCAGGATAAACATTGGACCTATCAGGAAGTTGAACAATAACACTTGTTTCCTTCAAGGGACCAACATTCAAACATTGATAAATAGACAAAGGCATAACATTGATTGAAGCTCCTAAATCACACATAGCTTTAGCGATTCCAAGATTACCTATTTTTCAAGGAATAGTAAACATACCTGGATCCTTACATTTAGGAGGAAGCTTCTTCTGAAGAATAGTTGAAACATTCTCACCTACATTAATATTTTCATTACCTTTCAGCTTTCTTTTGTTAGTGCACAATTCTTTGAGAAATTTAGCATAACGAGGTACTTGCTTAATTGCATCCAGCAAAGGAATATTTACCTCAACTTTGCGAAAAGTTTCAAGAATCTCTTTTTCTTCAGCTTCATTCTTGGTTTTCGCTAATCTAGAAGGGAAAGGAGGTGCTGTTATCATGACCTTTGGTGGTTCAATGAGGGGTCCTCTGGTCTGGTTGTTCTGCTGGCTCAGAGTTGTAGTCTCTTTCTCAATCTCTTCCTCAAGATCAGATTGGTGTCCTTTCTCATTTGATCCTTGCAATTTCGTTCCACTTCTCAAGGTAATTGCATTAGCGCTTTGCTTTAGATTTGTGATAGTCTGAGAGGGTAACTTACCTTGAGTTTCTAACCTGTTTATAGAAGAAGCAAGTTGGCTTACCTGATTTTCCAAGTTGTGAATGCTCTGCTTTGTCTCATCCTGAAATTGTTTTGTATTAACAGCAAGCAATTTAACAATTTCCTCAAGAGACATACCTAAAATGGAAGGAGCTTGTGGGACTTAGTTTGATGGCTTAGGTTGGAATTGTTGGAAATTTTGTGGTTTATTGTCATATCTGAAGTTAGGATGATCCCTCCATCCAGGATTATAAGTATTCGAGTATGGATCATATTTCCTTTGTGGCTATCCTGGGAATCCTCCTACAGCATTGGCATGCTCATGATTGTCATCTTGCAATATGGGACACATGTCGATAGGATGATTAAGAGCAGCATAAATTCCACAAGTCTTCACTTGCTGTGTATTTCCAAGAGCTATCTGCTGTACAAGGAAGGTTAGGTTAGAAATTTGATGTTCAAGGTTAGAAACACTTACCTCATTTACCTTCCTTGAAGATGTATCATGCCTATACCCAAATTGTTGCGAATTAGCAGCCATAATGGAGATCAATTCCCTAGCTTGACCAGGGGTTTTATTCACTATAGCGCCTCCACTAGCAGCATCCATCATCTTCTTCTCCATCGGAAGCAGGCCTTCATAGAAGTATTGAATGAGAAGTTGTTCAAATATCCCATGTTGTGGACAGCTTGCACAAAGTTGCTTGAACCTCTCCCAATACTCATGAAGAGTCTCGATATCCCTTTGTTTGATGCCACAAATCTCTCTTCTTATACCAACGGCTCTAGACGCAGGGAAAAATTTGTCCAAGAAGAGCCTCACCATATCTGTCCAAGTGGTTATTGAACCTGGAGGCAAATAAAACAACTAATCTTTAGCTCTAGTACTTAAAGAAAATGGAAAAGCACGTGACTTGATTTGATCGTCGGATATTCCTTACGGCCTCATACTAGAACAAACTATATGAAACTCTTTCAAATGTTTGTGAGGGTCTTCATTCTCAAGACCATGAAAGGTGGGTAGTAGATGTATCAAACCGGATTTCAACTCAAACTCAACAGCTAATTCAGGATATTGAATATAAAGTGGTTGTTGATTCACATCTGGTGCAGCTAATTCTCTTAATGTTCTTTTAGGATTTGCCATATGGTCTTCTTTTTCAGAATCAATGGATGAATCAGACAAATCCGATGCCAAGTTCAGTCTAGGAGATGAAGATGATACGGTTTCTTTTTGACGCAGCCTAGCTTCTCTCCGCTGTCTCTTAAAAGTCTTCTCAATCTCTAGATTATAAGTGAGTTCACCTATATGAGAAGAACGAGTCATACAAGAATAGAAATAAATTTGACACCAATCCCTAGCAGCGGCGCCAAAATTTGATGGGTGTCGAATCCAACAAAAATAAAACCTACTCCTAGAGAATTATATGATTTGTGTATAGTAGTGAGTAGGGTCGTATCCATAGGGATTGGTTAAATATATTTCTATTAAAAGAGATTAGAAAGGAAAAAAAAATGGGGGGTTTTGTTTATGAATCAAAATAATATTGAAACTAGATAATAAAAATCGAATATTGATAAGAGCCTAGCCAAAGGAATCAAGATAGTTTAATTCTAGGAATTGATCATCGATGCAAATATTTTCTATCCCTTATCCAAGATAAACTGGTTATGGTTATTAACAAGCTCTAATAACCTATCCCTCCTTACTTTCTTGATAATCAAAACATGCTCTTTGATTATTTCTCTTATTGATTAGACAACCCTAAACAAGCTCTTAGGATTTAATCTATCAATAGCATTAAAAACAAGAGAGACCACCAATTCATGCCAATAGATTATAAGATAATCTATTTAAACAAGATCATATATCTCCATAACATGAATTCGACTATCTATTTTATAATCAAACAAGTTATTGAGTCACCGAGACTAGAACTATAAAAAAAAAGAATAGATTAAAGACAACTCAGTTAGATCTCACAATTCGTGAAGAATTAAACTTCAATGGTCCTTTGGCTAGAAAATCTGCTTAGCTACACATGTTCATCCTCAAAACGAAAATTAAAATTGAAAACATGATAAATATCTGTTTCCAGTTGCCCTTGCTTTACCTCCTTCCTTCTTGATTCCCAAAAACTCTTCAAGATTTCGAAAACTCTCTAGGGTTGGTTCTATTTGTATTATTAAGGGAATGGTAGAGGATCTTTAGCTAGCAAGATACGAAAATATCTTTCCTTTTTCAAGTAAATATCGAGGAGTGAATAATCGTCCGCCTGGCACGCCCAACAACACGGCCAGATTTCAAGCCGTACCTTCCTCTATTGATAATTCACATATCATCATCCATGTTCAATGTATGCCACGACTTCTACCACGACCAGATTTCAAGTCGTGCCGTCCTCTGGTCGATGTTCCACAATTTCTCATCCATGTTTAATATATGGCACGACTTCCACCACGGCTTCCACCACGGCCAGATCACAAGCCGTGTCTCTCTCTGTTGATAGTCCACATTTCCTCCTTCTTGTGCAGTGTATAGCACGGCTTGCACCACGGCCGAATCACAAACCGTGCCTCCTTCTGTTGATCCTTCTAGACAGATACACAGCCGTGTACTTCAACCGTGTATTTTCCTGTTGATTCAAAACTAAGTACACGGTCGTGTACTTCAACTACACGCCTATGTACTTTCCTCCGGCGGTGTAAATCCTTGTCTTTGATCCAAATTGTAGATGACTTCTCTAATTTACTTGAATTAGCACTCTTGACTCCATTTAACCTGATTTATCACCATAATAAAATTAAGTACGATTTCCTTATGATTTCTATAAAATCAATAATAAATTAACACAATTCATACTATAAAGATTGAGTATAAAATGGCTCTATCACGAGGCAAATAAAGGTGAAGTGGTAGCAGTGGTGGAGGCTCTATGAGGATTTGTTCCTTTCTCAGAAATATCAATGGTTAGTTCATGTCTTGTCTGACACAATGTGAAGGATCTTACTTCTCTAGTTCTAGATTGTGTGGTAAGCATGCCCACTTTCTAATTTTCAAGTTTTATCATGAGATTTTTTATGTTTGTGATACGATTCCAAGAGCTAAGATATGAGCACCAAAGAAATTAAAGTCAATCCGAGCTATAGGTGGCAGTACGGGGTCCAAGAAAGGAGGACATAAGCGTCGGGAGGACCTTAGGCGATGTTCGGCCAGCCTTAAGCCGGCCTTGAATTAAGGCCGACCAAATTAACTTCAAGGCCACCGGCCTTGGTGCCGGCTTATATGTAGGCCATCAGCCTTTGGCCAACCTTGAATGGCCTCGCACTATTTTTATTAATATATCCCTAGGTTACTTTTAGGCATGATATAAATAGTGGTCTTTAGGGTTTTTCATGGATGATGTTATTTTTGGTTGAAAGCAAAACACTTCTAAGTGTGTGAATCCTCTTTGGAGAGTTCTTGAATATTGAGAATTTGATTTCCCTTTATTCTTATTGTTCTTATCAGATTCTTAGTCCCTATAGAATTTGTGGTGAACATTGTTTTTAATTCTTAGAATTCTTTAACCTTAGTGATTGATTTATAGAACGTGGTCTCTATCTTTCTATGATTTGATTGCAAATCAGTTTAATTTTATCAATCTTGGCATCTATAGATTGGTAATTTTATCTATATCCTTTGTTTTTATTCAATAGTACCAAATACAGAAAACCCTAAAAATTATTAATGAAGCCGTTGTTTTCGAAGATTTGCGTGGAAGGAATTTCGTAACATTTGTGATGCATATCATTTGGTATCAGAGGATACCAATTTCGTAACATTTGGTATCAAAGCATACCAAATTCGTATCATTTGGTATCAGAGCGAAGGTTAGAGGATTTGTGAATCAACGCGGGTTAAATCGGTAAGGCTATTGAATCTCAATTCAATTGTAGTTTTAATTCAATACTGCCGTCGGTTGGAAAATTTGGGAATTTATTTTGATAAGTATTGCTGTGAATTCAATTGTTGGGTGTTGAATTGCTGTGAATTGGTGTTTTAGGCTATTGGTGAGAATTGGGGTTTTTGGTGAACATCTATTGCTGAAAATTTTTAGTGGTAGAGATGTCGTTGCATGGAAGTGTTAATAACAGCAATAATGGGAATAATGCTGATAATGGGGGTGAGGTTATGACTAGGGCAGAGTTCAATTAAATCCAAGAAAATATTAGATTGATTATGGAGAGATTGGAGGTTAGGGATAGAAGAAGCCATAGTGGTGCAAGAATTAGGAGGAGACATTCTAGTGGTGAATCTGATGCCGGTAGTGAAAGGAGTAGGAGAGTAAACAATGATGATAGGCGTAAGGGGATTGAAAACATAAAGTTAAAAATTCCACCTTTCACTGGTAGTAGTAAACCAGAGGAATTCCTAGACTAGGTGCCACATGTTGAGAAGGTGTTTGATTGCTATGAGTGTGATGAGCGCATGAAGGTGAAAATGGTGTCTCTAGCATTCTCTAAATATGCTAGTCTATGGTGGGATATGATGCGAGATCGGTTTGATCGGATTCCTCACTGATACGAACCACGCCAACGTGTGACGAAACCTTATACCAATATGTTCGGAATTCATTACCTAAGGTGCCAAACACCCTCAAGTGGAAACCGCGACCCATTGTCTATAAGCGAGACAAGAACCTTGGTATAATGTGAAGATGCCACAATCGGGATGAACGCCACGTAAATAAAATCCGATAAGTTCTAGGTTAGTTCTTTAAAGAACCAAGAGAAGAATTCTCTCAAAAGTGTTTTCAAACTTTCAATGTTGTATCCCTCTATTCTAAACCCTAGGAGCTTTATATTAGGGTTTACAATTTGCAACAATAAAGGTCCAAAACGACGTCACTTCAATAAGTGCGTAAAATAACAAAACAAGACATAAGGCCGGCGTCGGATACACGACCGTGTACTTTAGCCGTATATGATTCTATGGAAATTCTTGAAAACATACACGGCCATGCCTTTTAGCGACTTGTATGGCCATGTATGATTCTGTGTAACCTTGAGACTCCTACACGGTCGTGCCTTGAAAAGACACGCCCTCTTCACCCTGTATCCGATATGACTTGTACAAGAGCAAGGGTCTTCCCATGGTTGTTCCAATCCTTTCCAACTTCATGATTGCTCCAATCCTTTTCGGCTTCGTGGACATCCTTTATCAACCCGTTAAGTGCTTCCTTGAATCGTTTCACTCGATTTCTTATGATTGGTTCAAGCGGCACTTCAAGAGGATCTACATTCCTTCTTCCGGCTTGACTCCCATCATGGATCTCATCATTCCCCTCCTGTTGAAAAGGATTTGTCCTCAAATCATCACCTACATCAAAAGGACTCAGATCAGTAACATTAAATGTGGCACTTACTTGATACTCACCAGGCAAATCTATCTTGTATGCATTATCGTTGATGCGTTGATGCGCTCAAGAATTTGAAATGGTCCATCGCCTCTAGGAAGTAGTTTAGATCGACACTGCACAAGAAACCGCTCTTTGCGCATGTGAACCCAAACCCAATCTCAAGGTTCAAAAACAGCTTGTCGACGACCCTTGTTGGCTTGTTTCACATACTGCTCTGTTCTTCGCTCAATGTTTAGCCTTGCCTTCTCATGGATCTGTTTAACAAATTCTGCTTTCTTCTTGCCATCTAGATTAACATACTAAAAAATAGGCAAAGGTGATAAATCTAAAGGAGTTAGTGGATTAAAACCATACATAATTTCAAAAGGAGTAAATTTAGTAGCAGAATGCACTGTACAGTTATAGGCAACTTCAACATGCGGCAAACAATCCTCCCAACTTTTAATATTCTTTTTAATGACAACCCTCAACAAAGTAGATAAAGTTTGATTTACTATCTCAGTTTGACCATCAGTCTGTGGGTGACAAGTAGTAGAAAACAATAACTTAGTTCCTAATTTAGCCCACAAGGTCTTCCAGAAGTAGCTCAAGAACTTAGCATCTCTATCCGATACAATTGTTCTAGGCATACCATGCAATCTCACAACTTCCCTAAAGAACAAATTGGCAATATTGCAAGCATCATCCGTTTTGCGACAAGGAATGAAATGTGCCATCTTAGAGAGTCTACCCACAACTACAAAAATAGAATCCCGACCATGTCTAGACCTGGGTAATCCTAACACAAAATCTATGGAAATATCTACCCAAGGCTCATGAGGAATGGGAAGTGGGTTATAAAGCCCTTGAGGTTGGACTCTAGATTTTTCTTACTTACACGTGACACATCGCTCACAAATCCTCTCAACATCTCGTTTCATGTGAGGCTAATAGAAGTGTTCCTGCAATACCCCTAAGGTTTTAGCTACTCCAAAATGTCCCATTAAACCTCCTCCATGAGACTCCCTCACTAGTAATTCTCTTAAAGAACAAATTGGAATGCATAGTTTACTCTCTCTAAACAAGAACCCTTCATGTTTATAAAATTTACCATGCCCACTCTTCTCACAATGCACATACTCCTCACAAAAATCTTGATCAGCAGCATATAACTCCTTAATGTGCTCAAAACTAAGCAGTCTAGAACTAAGAGTAGAGATAAGAGCATACCTTCTAGAAAGTGCATCAGCAATGACATTCTCTTTACCTTGCTTGTAGTGGATGACATATGGAAATGTTTTGATGAACTCCACCCAATGAGCATGCCTTTTGTTCAACTTATGTTGCCCCTTCAAGTATTTCAAGGATTCATGATCAGTGTGGATCACGAACTCTTTTGGCCAAAGGTAGTGTTGCCACGTCTCTAGTGCTCGAACCAGTACATATAACTCCTTGTCATAAGTAGGGTAGTTCAAGGTTGCCCCAATTAGCTTCTTGCTAAAGAATGCAATTGGTCTTCTCTCCTGCATAAACACTGCTCCAATACCTAATCCTGAAGCATCACACTCAATTTCAAATGTTTTAGCAAAGTTAGGTAAAGCAAGTAATGGCGCTTGAGTCAGCTTATTTTTAAGCGTCTGAAAGGCCTTCTCTTGTTGCTCTCCCCATCTGAACCCCACGTTCTTCTTAATTACCTTAGTAAGTGGTGCTACAATGGTGCTGAAATCCTTCACAAATCTCCTATAAAAGCTCACTAGTCCTTGGAAACTCCGCACATTACTTACATTGGTTGGACTAGGCCATTCTTGGATCGCACGAATCTTTTCTTCATCAACCCGTATTCCTTGTGCACTAACAACAAAACCAAGAAACACAAGTTTGTCTGTGCAAAAAGTGCACTTCTTGAGGTTAGCATATAATTGCTCCTTTCAAAGCACTTCTAAAACATCCCTCAAGTGAGACATATGATCTTGCAAACTCTTGCTAAAATGAGAATATCATCAAAATAGACAACCACAAATTTGCCAATAAAAGTCCTCAAAACATGGTTCATAAGTCTCATAAAAGTACTAGGTGCGTTAGTTAAACCGGAAGGCATTACTAACCACTCATACAATCCATATCTTGTCTTAAATGTGGTTTTCCATTCATCACCTTCTTTCATTCTAATTTGGTGATATCCACTTTTATGATCAATTTTGGAAAAGACACTAGACCCATGTAACTTATCTAACATGTCATCTAAGAGAGGAATGGGATGATGATACTTTACCGTGATGTTGTTGATGGCGCGGCAGTCAACACACATTCTCCATGTCCCATCCTTCTTAGGCACCAAAATCATAGGCACTGCACATGGACTCATGCATTCTCTCACGTACCCCTTCTCCATTAAATCATCGACCTACCTTTGGAGTTCCTTTGTCTCCTCCAGATTGCACCTATAAGCTGGCTTGTTTGGAATCGATGCTTCGGGTATAAGGTCAATCTGGTGCTCAATACCATGAATAGGTGGTAGTCCCTTTAGAATCTTGATCCATGCAAAAGAGAGATATAAAATGAGCGTGAATAAATACTGGCAAGTGTACCGGATCGGATCAAGTAATATAGTGAGAGAAGAGTGTCGAACCATGAAGATTGATTAAGTAATAGACCTATATCAATTTCTACTATTATTTAGGCAATGATGTTTGATGAGAATTGAATGAATTATACTAAATGCTCAAAAAGAGAATTGTGTTTGAAAAATGATGAATTGATGGTGGGAAATAGAATCCACCCTAATTCCACTAATCATATTGCCTTCATGTTATAATAACTCATAGCTATATGGATTTTCACAAGAAAGTAACAAAACCTTAATCCTTTTATCAAGTTTTAAAGTAATGTTACCCCAATTTAATTTAATAGCTCCCACTAATTAAAATCAAACGAGGATTCTAATTCACAATCATAAGTTTCCCAATTATATGATTGCCTAATATCTTTAAAAATAATTTCTCCTAATCTCTTAGTGAAAAATTTAATAAAAATATTGCATGAAACACTTAGGTGAATTTCTAATAAAATTCAATAACGATGCTTCCACATGAATTATTAAATCTTACTTAGGAATTCCTAATAAAACCTAAATTTCTCTTTCGAGTCATTTACATTCCTATGCATTGATTTCAATTACAAAATACAATTCATAGCTGGACTTCTTATATGAAAATTCCGTATATCTATATTTCCTACAACATGAATACAATGATCATTTTAGTTTGAATTATGGCTTCATCATGTTTCCCACAAGGATGATTAGAACATTATAGTATGAGTTGCATAAAAACAATTGAAATAAAGAGGTGCAATGGAATTCATATTGAACAACAAGAATAAACTAATAAATGGCATAAAAGAAAATAAAGTAAATGAAATAATTGTTATAATCTTCGAGAGTTTATAGAACTTCAATCTTCCAAAATGATTCCTCGAATTCTTCAATTGAAAGCAAACTTCAGCAAAATAACATTCTTTCTTCAAACTAAAATTTGGAATGAGAATGTAAAATCCTAAAGTTCATAAGGGAATTCTAATGATTCAAAAGAAAGACAAATGATGCTAAAACAAAGGATTCTAAACAAAAGATGCTAAGCAAAAGGGATGCTTCCAAGGTTCACACAAGGAGCCTATTTATAGATCCAAAGAGGAGGGGGATAAGCTTGATCTGATGAAGAGTTGAGTCAGCAAATTAATTAAGATACTATTTTGGAGAGATTTTTGCAATGGATATCCGGGGAGTAATGAAGGCCGGCTCAAGGCCGGCGGCCTTCCGTGCAATCCTCCGCTCGCTTCTTCAATTTTGTGAAAAACTCCTCCAATTAACTTGTAATTTACTTTTGGGTCCTCAAAACCTGAATTTTCACAATAAACACCATTAAATATCATTTCTTTATATTTTCTTTATAATATTGAAATAAATTTAATATAAGTCCAAAAGAAAATATAAGTATAATGTGATCTTATCAACATCCCCACACTTGAACTTTTGCTTGTCCTCAAGCAAAATAATTGATTTAAACAAGAGAAATCCATCATTGAACTTCTGGTGCCCATTGTTCTGACCATATTGAAATTTGTAACTAGTATATCTAGTTGAAATTCAGTAGTTAATCTAAATACAACAGATTTTTAATCCCAGTGTTTAACAATAAAAAACAATACTTAGTCCCTAAGGAAAAACATTCATTTAAACTTCATTGGTTATTAGCAAGTATAATCTCCGTCAATTGTACTTCTCTAAACAAGATAACAAGAAGTGAAAGCATATGGTATCCATTTTTACCTAGAATTTCTCCCTTTTTATTTTTTTTTATTTGCCTTAATTGACAGCGGAGTGAGACTTCACTCTTCTAAGGGACCAAAGCTCGCCCATGTCAACCTGGCTTTCATTAAGGTACTAAATTTTTGCCTTTCCGCCCTTCTTGTTATTGTGAGTTCATTGAGTCGGCACATCCTGGGCTCATCGCCTAAGTGACCAGGTTTTAAAGGGACCCCTACGAACTCTTCCTCATACTAACATTTAAGATTGGATACTCTTAACTCACTTTCCTGAGTTATTGGAGTAAAGGCTCTTTTTATTATTATTATTATTAAGGGATCACTAAGTAAAATATTTCCTTTACCTCTTTCACTAGGTGTTAAGGTATTCTCAAAGAAATTTCAAGAGAGATTTATCCCAACCAATTTTTCCTTGAAGTAAACTTGCTTGTTTTTTCAACTTAAGGACTCAATCTCAAGTTTAAAGGCTAAACATAGGGTAAACCCCGTTCTCTAGAGATTTTACTATTAAATTTTAACTATATAAACTAGTCACAACAGTTGGCGAGTAGGGCACCAATCTAAGTCAATTTCAGGATTTCATTGATGATAAACACTTAAGGACATAAATAAAGCATGGAATTGTAAGTTCATGATTTGTGCAATCAATCATTATACTTCTACATTTATAATCCCTTCCCCACACTTAAATTGGACAATGTCCTCATTGTTCCTAATATAACACAAATTAAGGAAAAGAATATCAATGCAAAAATTGAAATACTAGTACTTCCCTAGTGTAAAATCGTTCATCAAGAAGAAAATTCCTCCCAAAATGTCTGTCATCCTTGGAATGTCTTGAATGCACCGGCGGCTCTTATCCAGCCTTGAAGTAGTTTTTTTTTTTTTTTTTGTAATGAAATTAAAACACTAGTGTATATACTTATTGAGCATGGGCTGCCTCCCATGAAGCGCTTGTTTTATAGTCATCAGCTTGACTATCAGGGTTAGCTTACATCAAGGAGTTTAAACAACTCCTCCAACACCCATCGTTTTCAGATTCAGATTCCAAGCTTCCTTCCATGGTATGGTGCCCTTCTTTTCAGCTTCCACCAATGTTTTGTAGGTGGATATCAACAAACTTACCTGCTAGATGTCTGCCCTTTGACCATCCCAACATTTCCCTATGTTCATCCAACTGGCCTTGAATCTACTGCTGCAATTCTCTTGTCATAGGCGCTGGATTAATGTGAGGCCATGGATTTCCTGAATTCAGACACTCATAATCAAACAATTGATTAGAAAAGACATTTAGATTCAAGTGTCTGCATGGGCATTAGTGTCGACACTGGTGGCTTCTCATAGTGGTTTGTCTTAAAAGCAACAACATTTTCAGTCTGGGGTACTTGCTCACAACCTTTGTTTTCTTGCTCATCCTCATCCCCCCAATCATCTATCTCATTCAAGATAGCTTCAAGAGTGGTTTTCCCTACATCTTCCTCCACATCATTGTTAGTAATTTCACCCTCAGCAGATATGTCAGAATACCTTGCTTTCTCATTAGACAAAAACACAGGATCATACATATCAAATGTTACCTGGTTATCCATTACTCTAAGGGTGAGCTTGCCTTGTCCTACATCAATTAGAGCTTGACCTATAGCTAGGAATGGTTTACCCAGAATGAGTGGAATGTCGTCATCTTCTTCCACATCCAATATGACAAAGTCCACTGGAAATATGAATTTATCGACCTTGACTAAGACATTCTCCACTGTACCTTTGGAAAACCTTAAGCTCTTATCAGCTAACTTCACAGTGATTGGTCTCCTCTTGAACTTTTGTGGCTCTATTCCGAGCTTCCTAAAAACTGAAAGTGGCATTAAATTAATACTTGCACCAAAATCAATCAAAACATTTTCAAAATCAATATTACCAATGGTGTAAGGGATATTGAAACTTTCCTAATCTTTCAGCTTTCTAGGTAGCTGAGCAGATTTCTTCTCTATGACAGCTGAACTCTCGCCAAGAAGCATTACTTTCTCAACACTCTCCATGGATCTTTTATTAGAGAGCAGCTCTTTCATGAATTTGGCATAGGGTGGAATTTTCTTTAAGGCCTCTAAGAGAGGTATATTAATTTGAAGCCCCTTAAATATGTCACAAAACCTGGCAAACTGGGCTTCCAACTCCCTCTACTTGAGTCTCCCTGGGAAAGGGATAGGTGGAACATAAGGCTGTAACACTGGTGCTTTGGATTGTGGTTCCTCCTCCTTCTGCTTACCTTTCTCTGGATCTTTCTCTTGAATTTTTACCTGCCTTTCAGCTTTCTTCACTTCCTTACCACTCCTTAGCATGATGGCATTGACATGATGGGTGTTCTCCTAAGTTTTGCTAAGCAAAAGCCCTGGGGGTTTAGTACTTAGCTGCTGTGCAATTTGACCGAGTTGACCCTCCAGTTTCTGATAGAAGCTTGTTGGTTTTGTAGGAGGGTGTCAGTCTTTTGCATGTAGCTCCTCATGAGCTCTTCCATCTAAGTGGGTTGCTATTGAGAATAGGCATTCTAAGTAAAGGTTTGTCTGGGAAATCCAGGGGGCGGGTTAAGTGCTTGATTCTCATTCGTCCATGAGAAGTTTAGATGATTGCGCCACCCAGGATTGTATGTATTCGAATATGTCCTTGAGTACCTCTCTGGAGGTTGCCTACAAAGTTTACCTGTTCTCCATGGGATGAGGAGGAGCAGTTTCCAGACGGGCACTCAAGAGTTGAGTGTGGTCTTGAGCATAACTCACAACAAGTAATTTGATTAACATTACAAGATGGTGCAGAGGTGAGTTTACTTACCTGGGCGGGGAAGAGCAGAAATCTGAGTTGTTAAGGTGTCCATGTCATTGACAGATGCTACTCTAGAATTACCTCTTTCATGTTGCCAATTATGTGCACTAGAGGCCATTTCATCTATCAAAGCACTAGCCTCTTCATATGTCTTACTCATTAGTGCACCACCAGAAGCAGCATCTACCAGAGATCTCAATGTATCATCTAAACTGAGATAGAATATCTCAATAAGGAGATTATCTGGTAATCCATGATGGGGGCATTTTCTAATTGCCTCCTTGAATCTTTCCCATGCTTCATAAAGTGATTCACCACTAAACTTAGTGAAGTTTGTGATTGTCATTTCTTAACTTAGCAGTTCTAGCTGGTGGAAAAAAAATCTCCTCAAAAATTTAGATGAAAGATCAACCCAAGTGGTTACAGAGTCTTGCGGCAATGAATTGTACTAAGCCCTAGCTTTTTCTCTAAGTGAAACGGAAAAAGTTGTAGCCTAATTACATCATCAGATACATTATTCATTTTCACTGTATTACAATATTGAAGAAATACTGCAATATGCTCATCAAGACTCTCATTTAGATATCCCACCAAATTGATTTGATTGAACCTTTGAACGAGTGCTGGTTTTAATTCAAAATTGTTAGCTTGAATTGTTGGTCTTCTTATTGCAGGACCTGAAACAACAGGTATCGTGTAATCCCGAAGTGCTCTACCAACACCCTGAATCCGATTGTTGTTCTCATCTGCCATGTTCTCTTCTTCCTTTCTTCTCTGCTCTCTTCTAAGTTTGTCGCAAGGTGCGTTCTATCTCAAGATTAATTGGTAGAAGTTCAGCACTTCTACTCTTGCGCATAAAAAGAAATTCAAAGAGAATAGGAAATGATCACACAATGATAACAAATTAAATAACAAAAATAATTGCGCCTAAATTAAAAAAAGAATCTGAAGATGGTCTAATATTAATCAATCCCCGGGGAACCCACGCCAAAAAATTGATCCATGCAAAAAAGAGATATAAAATGAGCCCTGAATAAATACTGGCAATGTTACCGGATGGATCAAGTAATATAGTGAGAGAAGAGTGTCGAACCATGAAGATTGGGTTAAGTAATAGACCTATATCAATTTCTACTTTATTTAGGCAATGATGTTTGATGAGAATTGAATGAATTATACTAAATCTCAAAAAGGGAATTGTGTTTGAAAAATGATGAATTGATGGTGGGAAATAGAATCACCCTAATTTTCCCCTAAACATATTGCCTTCATGTTTATAATAACTCATAGCTATATGGATTTTTCACAAGAAATTAACAAAACCTTAATCCTTTTATCAAGTTTAAAGTAATGTTACCCTAATTTAATTTATGCTCCCGCTAATTTTAAAATCAAACGAGGTTTAATTCACAATCATAAATTTCCCAAAATTATATGAATTTCCTAATATCTTTAAAATAATTTCTCCTAATCCTTAGTGAAAAATTTAAAAAAATTTGCATGAAACACTTAGGTCAATTTCTAATAAAATTCAATAACGATGCTTCCACATAAAATTATTAAATCTTTTAGGAATTCCTGATAAAACCTAATTTCTCTTTCAAGTCATTCAATTCCTATCATTGATTTCAATTACAAAATACAATTCATAGCAGGATTTTATATGAAAATTTCCTATATCTTTTATTTCCTATAACATGAATACAATGTCATTTTAGTTTGAATTATGGCTTCATCATGTTTCCCAAGGATGATTGAACATTATAGTATGAGTTGCAAAAAAAACAATTAAAATAAAGAGGTGCAATGGTTTTCATATTGAACAACAAGAATAAATTAATAAATGGAAAAAAAGAAAATAAAGTAAAATGAAATAATTGTTATAATCTTCAAGAGTTTGTAGAACTTCAATCTTCCAAAAATGATTCCTCGAATTCTTCAATTGAAAGCAAACTTCAGCAAAAAAACATTTTTTTTTTTCAAACTAAAATTGGATGAGAATTAAAATCCTAAAGTTCATAAGGGAATTTAATGATTCAAAGAAAGACAAATGATGCTAAAACAAAGGATTCTAAACAAAAGATGCTAAGCAAAAGGGATGCTTCCAAGGTTTCACACAAGGACCTTTTTTATAGATCCAAAGAGGAGGAGGATAAGCTTGATCCGATGAGGAGTTAGTTAGCAAATTAATTTTAAAATACTTTTTGGGAGATTTTCGCAATGGTTTTCCGGGGGTTAAAAGAAGGCCGGCTCAAGGGCCCGGGGGCCTTGAATGTAAGCCGCCTAAGGCCAGCGGCCTTCCGGCAATCCCCGCTGCTTCTTCATTTTTGTGAAAAAAATCCTCCAATTAACTTGTAATTTACTTTTGGGTCCTCAAAACCTGAATTTTACAATAAAACCTTTAAATATCATTTCTTTATTTTTTCTTTATAATATTGAAGTAAATTTAATATAAGGTCTAAAAGAAAAAATATAGTATAATGTGATCTTATCAAATTTTCCTCAGGGAAGACATCTTCAAAGTCCTGCACAATAGACATAACCACACTAGGCAAAGAGTTAGATAGTTCGTTAGTATTCAGGCATTTTCTTAAAAACCCCCGCAGCAACATAGGTTGCTTTTATCACTAATCTCTCCTCACTATACTCGCTCTTGCCCACAACCTTCCCCTTTTTCAAGGCTGCACTCTCCTTTTCACTCACCACCAAAGTTTATTCCCTTCAACTTGGCTCTCACACTCTTTCCAGTCTTCCTTCTTTTTCTTTTGATATTGATTTTGTATTCCTTTTCTTTCTCATTGTCTTTTGCTCTCTCACTCCCCCCTCTGCTTTTCACTCACCTTAGTTTTGCAAACGGATTGTTGTAGCTGTAACTGATCCTCATACACCCCCGTTTAGGTTTAAGGTTTAAGATTAAAGCTTTTCCCTTGGTGAACAAGCGTAATACTTGTTAGAAAAGCCATCATGAACAACCTTCCTATCAAATTTTCCATGGCCTCCCAACAAAAACCCTGACATGCTTGCTTGGCACTACATCGCATAACATATCCTATACCTACCAATGCGAAAAGCAATCAAGGCTTGCTTACTCACCTTAGTCTCACCACTATCATTCAACCACTACAATTTATATGGACTAGGGTGTTTAGTTTGTCTTGGGGTCCCAGCCTCTTCTAAAATAAAATTTATCACCACATTGGTGTAACTTCCTCCATTAATGATCAAACTGCAAATTTTGATCACTTAGATAAATCTAGTATGAAAGAAAATTCTCCCTTTGCACCTCCTCTTCTTCCTTCACCTGCACTTCAACGCTCGCTTCACTACTACCCATAACCACCCATTGCAGGCTCCTCATCATCACTAGAAACCTCTAATTGGGGGGCTATCCTCTTCTTCACTATCCCCCTCGTCCATACTCACCATCATCACGAAAAATCATAAAAACGCCTATCCGAAATTAAACTAGCAATATGGCCTCTACCTTGGCATTTAAAACATCTAATTTTCATGATTTTCTGAAGTAGAAAGAATCAGGGTTCCTTGATTACCAGGAGTAGAAACCCCTGCCTCAGTCTCCTTTTGGTTTAGGGGGTAAAGGCTTTCTTCTTCTTCCATTGTTAGTTTCCAGGGGAAAAACCAGTCCCTATTGAAACCGGGCATTACTATTCCCTTTCCTCCGTGTTGGTTCTCAACCTTTATAGCCATATGAACCAATCTTCCAATTTACATAATGCTGAAATTTTAACGATTTTTTGAATTTTTCATTCAATCAGAAAGAAACCTACCCCGGGAGCCTCTTTTCCTCCTCTACATTCGCCCTGTATCGTAACTTCATCTCTTTAAAATACTCACCCACACTTCGGCTTCCCTGCCTGAGTTTGCAATTTGTTGTGCAATTCACGATATAATACCAGGCACAAACCCCCTTTTTCATCACTCTTTCCTTTTCCCCAGACCAATGGGTTTCGCCATTCCTTCTATTCAAAATTAGTTGATCCACCACACTATGGCATAATCCGAAAATTCAATGGCACAAGTTTCCTTTCTTTCTCCCACTATAGTTATGACAATCAAACCCCTCTCACCTTCTTCTCCCCTCTAATCCCTTTTGGGAACATTTTTCCCTTGGAAAGGGGGAAAATCCTCATCTTTATCTACTAAATTTTGATCCCCCTTTTTTCCTATTCCTCTACTTCCCAACCCCTAGTTCCTCTTTTTCGACCACTAAAACTTAAACCCCCGAAAAAAGGGCCATAAATTCTCATCCGACAATTCATCTCCCCCCTTTTACTTCCCTTTTACACCCTTGGGAAGACAATTAGATTGCTCTAGTCTTTGCTCTACCGTCAAAATAAATTTTTTTTTTCCATTCCCTCCTAAAACATTCTCTTCTCTCACCCTAAACGCCTCAATCACTAACCTAGCATCAAACCTTTCCCCCTCTCACTTCAGGAAAATTTTTGCCCGACATTGTTCCTGTAGAAAAGATTTACAAACAAAATATATATGATTAAACCTCACAATACACCCCCTTACGTGTTTCGCCCAATGATTATATAAACACAGTCACTCGTGTATTCTCAAAACAATATGATATCAACTCCCCAAATTCCCCTTCTCATTCTCTTGGAACAAACCCAAACCACAATTCCCTTCTGTAGATTCAAAAAAAATTAGGGTTCGAAAATTTTTCTTTTTTTCTTTTGAATTTTTTTTTGCCTTTGTTTATTACTTTAATAGTTTTTTTCTCTTTTCTTTTTTTTTTGTCTGATTCTTCTTTTTTTTTTTTTAATAAATGACTGTAGATTTTTACATTTAATAGACAATTAATACTATGAAATTGAATTAACAATTGATATGAACGATTGCAGTTAGGGTTTTTAGTTACCTTCCCAAAACCCAAATGATTTTTGACGAACCTAAGCTCTGATACCAAAAGATGCGAGATCAGTTTTATGGATTCCCCACTATACGAACCACCCCAAAGAAGAAAACCCCAAAACCCAAAACCTCGGGAAATTTGTTACCTAAGATGCCAAAAACCCAAGTGGAAACCGCGACCCGTTTGTCTAAAGCGAGACAAGAACCTTGGTATAATTGAAGAGCACAATGGGGGGAAAGACCCATTGATAAGTCGGGATGCGCCACGGAAATAAAATCCGATAAGTTTGTTATTCTTTAAAAAACCCCCCCGGGGGAAAAATTTCTCAAAAATGTTTTAAACATTCTTTTTGTATCCCTTTTTCAAAAAACCCCAGGGCTTATTTTTAAGGGGTTTTAAAATTTGCAAAATAAAGGGCCAAAACGAGCATTAAAAAGTGCGTAAAATACAAAAAAGACAAAAGGCCCAAATCGGATACACGGCTGTATATTTGGCCGTGTATGATTTGGGAAAAATTTTAAACATACACCCGTCCCTTTTTTGCCATGTGTATGGCCGTTATTTTTCTGTGAACCTTGAACCCCTACACGGCCGTGCCTTGAAAAAACACCCCTCTTTCCCCCCCTTTTTTCCGGTTTTTGACTTGTATAAGAGAAGGGGGCTTCCATTTTTCCAATCTTTTTCCCAAATTCTGATTGCCCAACTTTTCCCGGTTGTGGCACCTTTATCAACCCTTAAGTGCTTCCTTTTAATTTTCATCGTTATTTGTGATTGTCTGACGGCACTTCAAGAGGACCAATTCCTTTTTGGGGGTTGCTTCCATCATAGATCTCATCAGGATAACTACAAAAAGGAATAGGGGGGATGGGAGAAAGTCGTTCATGGGCTTTGATGAAAAAATTGGGGACTTTAAATTTTTTTGGGTAGATTTCATAAAGAAGATTTGAAGAGTTTTCAATCCTTTGGGAAAAGGAAAAAAGCATAGAAAATATAAAAGGATTTGAGACACAATGCCAAGGGGGTATTTTTAAGGAAAACTCAATGAACCTGGTGTTTCATCAATGGTTGAAAGGGCTTGCCAATTGTAAACTCCCATACAGACTCTAAAAGATGGATTAAAATTTGCCATGGGGGTTTACAACATCAGCGCGTGGGTAAAATGGGGGATCAAAATATATCCCCCCAAAGCAATTTAGTGGGGGGGAAAAAGGAAAAAGGGAAAAAAAAGAAAGGCAGTCTTGGTGAGGGTGTTTCCCAAACACAGCAAAAGGGGAGCAAGGTATAAAATGTTTTAAGTTTTAGGATTGGCTTTTTGTTCTCAATTCCTAAAAAAGGGTTATGCTCAAAAAGGGTGACAAAGTCAAGAGTGAGGAAGAAGAACAGAAGGGTACTAAGGTAGAAGGGGAAAAGAAGACTTTATAGCTATCCGTATAGGGGACTTAAAAATTTTTTAAGCAGGATAAAGCGTTCCAAAACAAACCCCCAAAATTTTATTTATTTTTAAGGCTTGGGGGAAGGGGAAAGTTTGTTTGATTGTTGTTGCAAAAGGTAGTTACCCAATGTTGTTTCAACAAACTGGGTTACAAAGGGGGGGTTTTTATGGGAAAAAGCACCCCCCCAAAAACCCTTTCCCCCCAACCCCCTTATCAAAAAAGGGTTCTGTTCCATTATTAGGGGTGATTATACTGACGAGATTTTTTGGTGATGTAGTTCCATGGAAGCTAACATTGATTTTTGGAAGCCCTTGGTAGTATGATCTCAAAGCAAAGTATTTTGGTCCCACCAATTTTACCAAAAAACAACGGGAAAGGCAAAACAAGTTTTTTCCCCAGGCCCCCAAAATTTGGTACAGAAAAAAAGGGGGTTGATTTGCCTTAGAAGCCAAAGGGGAAAAGGGGGATTTTTTTTATTTTGGTTTTGCGGGATGGACGTTTAGATTCGGGGTCAAATTTTTTTAAAAAATAGGGAATGATAAAATTTTCCAAGAGCTAAGTCGAGCACCAAATAAATTAAAAATCAATTCGAGTATAGGGGGGAGACGAGGTCCAAAAAAGGGAGGACAAAAACCCTTTGGGAACCCAAGGCGAAGTTGGGCCCCGCCTTAACCCCGGCCCCCTTTTTAAAATTCAAAGCCCCGGCTTTGGGTTTTTAGGCTTATATGTAGGCCAGGGGGCCCTTTGGGCCCGGCCCTTTTAAAAGGCCCCCACAATTTTTATTAATAGTCCTTGGGGTTTCTTTTGGGGTGAAATAAATAGTGGTCTTTGGGTTTTTTTTTTTGATGATGTTATTTTGGTTAAAGAAAAAAACTTTGAGGGTGTGAATCCTTTTTTGGAGAGTTTTTCAATATTGAAAATTTTTTTTTCCTTTATTCTATTTTTTCTTATCAGACCCCCTCCCTATAGAATTTTTGGAAAAAATTTTTTTGAATTTTGGGGAAATTTTTTAACCTTGGTGTTTTTTTAAAAACGTGGGTTCCCTTTTTGTTCTATGATTGATTGCGAATCATTTTTTTATCAATCTGGGGGGTTTTTTAGATTGTTTTTTTTTTCCCATATCCTTTTTTTTTTATTCAGTAGTACAAAAAAACAAAAACCTAAAATTATTAACGAAGCTGTTTTTTTCGAAGTTTTTTTGTGGAAGGAATTTCGTAACATTTGTGATTTTATCATTTGGTATCAAGGATCCCCCAAATTTGTAACATTTGGGGTTAAGAGCTACCAAATTTTTATAAGTTTGTAAACCTTTTTTACATTTCCATTATATTTTAAATATAGATGATTTCTTTTAAAAAAAGCAAATTTGAATTTCTTGGGTTTTTTGAAAAAAAAAACAGTAGAAACTTCTTGATGGGGGTTTTCCTCTGAAAATTTTTGGGGGTTTTTTGGGGGGAATTAAGGATTTTTCCAGTTAAAAAAAGGGGTTTGTAGAAAACCAGGAAACAAGAAATTTGGTCAGGGGCTTTTGAAAAATTTTAAGTCGAAATTTATTTTGGTGGCCTTTTTTTTGAAAGGTAGGGGTTTAAAGGATATTTTTAGCCCAAACAAAAAAGGCATTTCTTTTCCCCCCGATATAGCAAGTTTTTTCAACCGGGGTACTTTTCAAGGTATTTTTTATGCTTATGACTGTGAAAAAAAATTTGAGCAAAAATTTTTTTCCTTTTTTTTGACATTGTTTGTCATTTAAAACAATTACCACTTCCTTTTTGGTGTGATACCAGCAATGTCGAGAAAGAGGTAGAGAATCTTTCGACCAAAAAAATTGGAGCCACTCCTAAGCAGGGGTTCCCAAACCAAAATTTTTATTTGAAAAGGTCACCTCCATTTTTACTTACCCATATAAACAAAAATCACAATGATGCATGTGAAGATCCCCTTTTTTCCCTTTTTTTTTAAAAAAAAAACAAAATTTCCTGATTGCACAACTTAATGTAGCCTAAATAAAGGTGCTATAGGAAAAAAAACTAATGTCCAAAGTTTTTAATGTGTAGATCAAAATTTAAATATGTATTTTTATCAATGTCTTTTTGCACTAATTTTTGGGGGAGATAGCAGAAACATCAAGTAAGAATTGTGAAGCAAAAGCTAGACTGAGTGGTATGCTAAGGTTCCAACCTGAGGTATTTTTTTCCCCTTTTTATTATTTTTAAAAAAAGATTTCAAGCTAGCTAAGACCATGCAAGTTCTCTTTAACTTTTTTTACCGTATTATCATTTTTTCCTCAAAACAATTTGCCTTTTTAAATTACATCCTTTCCCCCTTTTTCTAGTACAATGCATACACTTTTTTTTTCTTGATAATTTTTTATGTCTCCCTTTTTGGTTTATTACCGACATGATCTTTTCCTTTTTACTTCCATTAGATGTCTTCCCCTTCATGCTAAGGGATTTGGGTCACTTTCTTCGGATTTACTAGAAAAAGGGCTTGATTGAGTGATGTTCCCATTGTTAATTTTACAATTGGCCATTTCCATGCCTTTAATGTTCAATCTATTCTTTGCTTCTTGTTTTTTTTTGAGAAGGAAAAATCAGAAAGAAATATCAAAGCTGAAGCTCGGGGTGGGTTTTGTTGAAGTTAAATTTTTAAAATCTTAACTAACCTTTGCTCTTTGTAAACAATACCTACATTATATAAATTTTTTTCCTTTCTTCGATGCTAATGATGTCTTTTTTTCCTCATTTGTTTTTGGCAGGATTCAACGGATCGACCAAAAATTTTAATTTTTTGGTTTCCCCTACTCAACTCATTACTTTGCTTTTTCTTTTTAAATATAAGTCTTATTGGTTAACCTTTGGTTGATTGATGGATTTTTTAATTGCAACTTAATTCTATGTGAAGCAATTTATATTGATCCTCTTAATTGATTGGGTTCTGAATATGTTTTTTATTGGAAATGCTTATTGTTTTTATTTTTTTTCTAAAATAAATTTACAAAAAATGCTTCTTAATTTTATTTTGGTTCTAAATATGAATTTATTAAAAAGCTTCTCAAAAAAATACCAAAAGTAGGCTATAAAATAGAAAAAAAGTGACGGGATAAATTTTAAAGATTCATGGCACATAGTGTTTTTATTTGCTTATTGAGTCTCGATGCAAGCTATGAATTTAGAAACCTCTCCTTTTCTATTAGTAACTATCGGCATTTGGTTTATGTACCCCTGACCTAGAAAGAACTATTTAGTTATGCTTTTCCCCCTTTTGCTAAATAAAAAAAATATGCAATGCATGATTAATACTTTAAAGTACAATACCATAATTTAGTATTTATTTGAATCTACAAAAATTTTTAAATAAAAGATGGTTAATGGTTTAAAATAGGAAAAATTTTGGGTTTTTTTTTTTTTTTTTTTGGTCTGCCCTTTTCTTGCAAGGTGGTGCTTGTTTTCCTACCTAACAAAATTCTTCATGGGACCAATGAATTTAAATTATTAGGTTTAGCTATGCAAAGTTTTTTATTATGTAAAAAATGTTCTTTTGCGAATATTTTTTATCATACTTTATACATTCTTTTTTTTTGTAGGAAAACTAAAATGCCAAGTCAATTTAGACAAGATGTTCTAAAGGGAGAATGAACCATTTTTCATCCCCAATCTTCGATCTTAGCTTGTTTTTGCTTGATTTCTGATAGCTTTTGAGGGGAAAACCTCTAGATAAATGACCTTTGCATCCACATTTATTTTTTTGTCAATAACAATTTGTCTTTTGATTGTAACGGGGGAATTTATCTTTTTTTTTTAAAATGGTGGGGAAAATTACAAAGGGAAAATTTTGGGTCATTCATAACTTACAAAATAAAAAAGAACCTTAATAATTGTTCCGGAATGATAAGCCGACCACTTACATGGGTTTATTTATTTTCCCTTTTGAGCTAAAACGGTCACATTGTTTTTTTTTTTATTGTAATTTTTCTTTTTTACATTTTCCCTATTTAGAGCAAGTACAAATACTTTTAAAGAGGGTTAGAAGGGAAACCCTTTTACATATACATTTCAATCCTTTTACATGAAGGGTTTAACTCTTCACAAAATACTCTTATCAATTAAATTTTGGGTTGTGGGATGGCTTGGATTGTTGTGAGTAATATCAATAAATTACAATTGATCCAATTCCCAAATATGAGTAATATTTTAGGAAATTGTTTATTCTTTTTTGTTCTTGTTTCACGCAATAGGGTCCATTTTTCAAACGGTTCATCCCCTTTTCTGGAAATTGGGTCAATTGTCTTTTTTTTTTTTTTGATTGGTATTGGATTTCCAATTGAGCACATCATAAATTTTGTATAAAGCAAAATTTATTCATGTAATTAGGGTTTAGGGCAATTAGAATCACAAAATTTTGTGGACTTTGTTTAGTCGATCTTCCTTAACTTTTTTGTATTTTAATTTGGGTCCTTGGGTATTTATAAATTTTTTGGTATCAAAGAAGGGTTTTTATAAGGGGTTTTCGTGATTTTCAATTTTAGAATAGGGTTTCTTGATCTTCCCTTTCTTTAAATTTAAATAATTATAAAGGGTTGATTTGGGTATACCTTTATTGTTGTGGAATTGGAAGTGGAAATTTCGAATTGATTTTATTTTTTCATCTTGCCATGAGTTGCTTGTTTAGGAAGAAAAGGGAATTGCATTATCTTTGGATTTCGGAATTTGATTTCATTTTTCATTTTCCCGATTTGCTTTCATTATGTGGGGATTAGGAAACAATTTTAAATTAAAAAACCCAAACATTAAATTGAGGGGGTTATTTTATTGATCATTAATACTTTTTATTTTAATATTTCTTTCCCTTTGAGAAGAAACTTTAATTGTTTCCATTTGTTTAGTACATGTTTAAAGTGGAGTGTAAAGTATGTTTTCTACAAGTAAGTGAGGAGTGTGCTGTGGTGTAGGAGTGGATGTATTGAAGTTTGTTTCACCATGGGTAAAGGCGTGTGGCATAGAAGTGTGTGTATTGTGGTTTAAAGGGTCTCGCATGATTAGGTTTTTCTTTTAAATGAGTGTAGTGTTGAAGTGTGAAGTGGGTTGTGAGAAGTGTGAATTTGTGGAAATCTGTTGGAGGTGATGGGGAGTGATTGTGTTGTATTGCATTGCGTGAAGTTAATTTATGTGCTCAAACCAAGATTAAGCACTGCAAAAAACCCAATTGAAAGACAATTAGACAATGTAAAACAAACTATTCCACAATTGCACAATTCCCCAAATTTTTGAACCCAATTCCCCCAACAAAGATGTAAACCCAAAAATGAAACCAAGTATGAGTTGCTCCGATACCAAAAAATGATGTGCTTAAAAACCCAAAATAAGCACATGCAGATGAATCAAAGAAAACTTCAATTTACAAGAAAAAAAACCGGGGTTTAATGGAATCAAAAATTGCGTGATCCCCCAAAAGATATTTTAAAGAAATCGAATGCTAAAGTTGCAATTAAAAATCAACAATGATACTTCTCAATATAACAACAATCACAAGAATTTACTGAATTTTCACCACGAACAATAAGATCCAAATTCCCTATTCACTTTCCCCCAAAAAGATCCACGGTTCTAAGAATGCTAAATTGAAGGTTAAAAATAAGCTAAAAGCAATCAATTAACAATAAGAAATTGATTTTAAATGTAATCAAATTTGACAATAAAACAACCAATTTAAAACCCCAGAAATTTTTCTCATAGAGAGAAAAGGAAATTGCAAAAAAAGTAAATTTGATTTACTCACAAATTAACCTGAATCCCCTCGCCCAACCCAAATTGGGATTTGAAATTGATAAGAGTAATTGAATTAGAAAAAGCCCTAACCCTCTCATTAAAAGGGAATTTTTTTTTGAAAAAATTTGGGCCCCCTCAAAACCCCACTTAAGCAAGTTTTTACTTGCTCCCTTTAAGGTTAAAAATCGACAAAATTTTCAACTATGCCACTTTTTTAAAGGGGGCCGGTCTTAATAGACAAATTTCAAACAAAGAAAATGTACAAAAAAAGATCACAACATAAATAGTCAAAAAAAAATTATAAAAAAAAAAATATCTTATCATGCTACTCTTCCATAGGATTCGCGGCCCACCATCGCCGTGTAGTTTTATCCATGGGTAAAACCCAACTGAGTTAGTGAGTTTTTTCCATTGCCCTATAAAGCAGAAAGTATTCCCTTGGGAAAAATAATACTGAAAAAGAGAAAAAAAGGTTAGTAAACAAATTTTTCAAGGTCAATTTTCTCAAAAAAGGGGCCCTTATCGCCAATATTCGAAATTCCCTTTTTTTTTTGCCCTAAGTCTTGTCAATTTTGATTCCATCTCTCTTCGGGCCTAAAAAGATTTGTCCGAAATTTGAGATAAAATCAATAGAGATTTTGTTTTCTCCTGGGAAACCCTTTTAAAAGTATCTTGCAGAACCCAATATCGAAATACTAAAGGGTGATTGTTTTCCCCTCCCCCTTTTCCGGGGGGTTTTCTCATCTGCAACACAAATAAAGACCCATTATCCACTGAGGGATCCCTATCTCAACCCATTCCACTGATTTTGTTTCCTCCTTTTCTAACTCATCTGATGGTGTTTGATCCTCAGGGCTCTCTAATGGTTGGCCCAACTGCTCACTACCCTCTAAAACCTCTGAAGGTGAACACAACTGTCTCTGAACAGTCTGGCTCTCTGATGATAGACTCATTTGACTCTGACCCTAGAATCCTCCAATGGTTTTACTCAACTCCCTTGAGCTTCTATTACCTCTGAAGGTAAACACAACTACCTCTGAATAGTTTAGTCCTTAGTAGTCTACTCATCTGACTATGATCATTAGGATCCTCTAAGGGTTTTTGCACATCTGTGTTTGACAATTTTGTACTCTAAAGGTTGGCTCATGTCACTAGAAACCTCAATTTACCTCTGTAGAGTCGATATGAGGCCATGACCCTAGGCATCTGTGATGGTTGTTGATGTGCCTAAAACCCGATTAAGCACATGTAAAACCAATTTGAAAGACAATAAAAACTAGTCTCAATCACATGAACAATGCCGTCAATTTCCAATGAAGTAACCAATTCTTCAATTATGATTTGTTTGAATTTTAAAATCCAAATATTATTAGCTCTGATACAAAAAGATGATTTTGCCTAATTCCATTTAGAAGCAAAATGAAAAGATTTAAAGAAAAAAAATTTCTCAAGTCAAGGAAAATAGATCCACAAAAGGGCAATTTCACGTGAACACCTTGTAAGTTTTTAATGGAAATTGTTGTTAAAATTTGATTCATTGTAATCTCTAATGATAATATTAACCAAATAACCACCAAAGAAGATGAAGTTACGTAAAATTAGATCAAAAGGAAGCAATAAACCAATGAAAATCCACTTTCCCTTTCAATCACTAGTTCACCGCCAGCAATAACAAGGAAAAATGAAATCCAAGTGTTGAATGAAACAATCAATCTTATAGATTGAAAGGTTTACAAAAAATAGAACCACAATTAGATCCAAGAAAGATCCAAATCTACCCTAGATAGACTCACTAGAGAAGAAATGAACATACAACAAAATTGAATTGATATGACTCACAATTCGCCTTCGTTGCCCTCGCCACAATTCCAATTCTTGGGTTGAAATTTTATAAGAGAATTTTGGAATTAGGAAACCCTAAGCCCCTCACGTTAAAGTAAAGTGTTTGTTCTGAAAAATAAGTCTCTCAAACCCTCTCTTAAGCAAGTATTTATACTTGCTACTCCTAGGGTTAAAAAGTGTTCAAAATTACAAGTTTGCACTTTTAAGGTGGCTAACCATAAATGAAAATTTCAAGGAAATAAAAAATGTCCCAAAATGATTACAACATAAATAGTCCATGCAAATGAAAAATATATAAAAGAAATTGGTCTTCAACATGCCGGTCTTCTATAGGATCCCTCAGCCCAGCTCATCGCCGATTCAGGGCGGTCCATGGATAACCCACAAGTTAAGTCTGAGGGAGTTTGTCCATTGCCCTATAGAATATGATAAGTGTGCCTGTTGGAAAACACAATACAAGAATAATAGAAAAGAGGTTAATATATAAATAATTCCGGGGTCGATCTACTCAAAATGGGCCCTCAACGCCAAGATTTGAAATCCTTTAGTTCTTGCCTAATGATAGGTCTTGTTGGATTTTTATTCCTATCATCTCCTCGGGCCTCAAAAAGATTTGTCCTCAAATCTGGTAGATCAATGCAATAGAGACTTTGTTTTCTCTCCTAGCAATCCATTTGAAGAAGTATCTCTGCAGAATCCCAATATCTGAAATACTACAGGTAGGTGATTGTTTTCTCTCCTCCATTTCCAGGATTATCTCTTCTGCAACACAAATAATGACCCATTATCCACTGAGGTGTCCCTAATCTCAACCCATTTCAATGATATTGTTTCCTCTATTTTTCTGAACTCTTCTAATGGTTGACCCAATGCTCATTACCTTTGAGACCTCTAAGGTGAACACAACTGTCTCTGTATATTTTGGCCCTCTAATGATAGACTCATCTGACTCTGTTCCATCAACAATACCTTTTTCCCCTAGAGACGTTATTTTTGAATCAAAGCCTTCTTAGACTCGAATGGTTGATTAATCTGTTGCTTGGACATTATGGACCTCTGAAGGTGCATAAGATTCAGAATAATTCGCTTGCCTTCCTTTTGGAACAAATATGTATTCCTAAAGCCATCATGTAAGACCCTCCTATCATATAACCAAGGTCTACCAAGCAAAATATGAGATGCACACATGGGCAAGATATCACACTCAATTTCATCACAATACTTGTCCCCTATATTGAAGGGTTACCCTAGCCCTTTGGGTCACATAAAGACCATCCTGATCATTCAACCAATGTAATGTATAGGGTTTGGGATGTGGGATAGTTTCAAGTTTCAACTTTGATACTAATGATGCAGCTACAACATTAGTACAACTACCACCATCAATAATAATTGCGCACAAGTTTCCTTGTACCCTACATGAAGTATGGAACAAGTTTTTCTCTTTGTCCCTCATCAATGGTTTGAAAGGAAGTCAAGTCTCGATGCAATATGATAGTAGAAAAATACAACTCACTTGACATCTTTGCTTACTAATTTCAACAACCTCAATACACTTCACCACACACGACAACACACCCTATACAGCCCACTAGTGCTCACACTCAACCAATACAAGAAATGTTTATTGGTACTTCAAATAAAGTTAAGTGAGATAATTGAAGCACAAATAAATACTTCCAAGTAGTTAAGAAATTAAATTAACAAAACAAGTGTTGAAGAAATAAGTTCAATTACTTTCACCTTTAATGTTTTTTTTTGAATTCAAATTCTATAATAAATTTTTCCTTTCTTCCACGGTTTCCCCCCCTAAAATTTGATCTTGATGTGCAGCCCTTAATCCCACAACTCCCAAAACGGCAAAAAATTCAAAAAACATCCTTAATGCACTTTCCACAAAGGAAATATCAAATTAAAATTCAATGGAAACAATAAATACCACTTAAAAATTTCCCTCAACTTAATGGATGTGTTTGAATTTCAAAAAAATTCCCCCTATTATCCCACCAATGAAAATCTAAAAATTGTACATTTCCCCACTTCCCAATTTGCAAACACAACACCAACAAACACCTCATTACGGTGCTTTTATTTCACCAATAAATTTTTTCAACAACAACAAATGCACCCCACTTCCCACGGCAATGATAAAAATGGTACAACAAAAAAAGTACCCCACTTCTGGGCCCAATAAAATAAAAATACTTCGCCCCAAAATTCTAACCCCAATCACAACAAAAAGGCACAATTTAATTTGAAATTAAAACCTTTATTGCAACCCTTTTTCATTGGTAAGTAATGAATTAAAATTAAATAAAATCATAACTCCCAAAAATTAATTGCATTGTTTGAATTCAAAAAATTCCTTACTAATAAAATAAATGCAATTGAAATTGTACTCCATCAATTCAGAATTTTAAAAGGAAGCCCAAACAAAAAACCAACACAACTCCTCACCCCACAAGCTAGACGGCAAGGATTGAAAAAATTTTTCCCAAAGTTTTTAAAAAATTAAACAACACTTCTTGCTTTGCCCTTCACAAAATTATTGATCAAAAGAGATACAACAACCTTCCCCAATTGTACGCTGAACGTTTTAAAAAAAATGGGGGGGTAAATTGAGCAAGTGCATGGTCGTATCAAGAAAAGAGGGTGAAAAGAAAAGGTTTCGATCCTCGAGGAACCAATAGAGTGCTAACCTAGGGCAATTCTTATCAATACTAGGGTTTAAAAAAGGGGTTTTAAAATGTCTAAGCAAAAAATTTAATTTAAAGCAAACAAGGAAAAATTTTATAAAGAATTTCAATTATAAACGGGGAAATTAGAATTCACCCTGATTCTTATTAAAAACTGTACCATTTTATATAACTAGGGGTTAAAAAGTTATTTCAAGTGAGTTTAGAAAATCCTTTTTAAAGGTTTTAAACCCTTTAAATCAATTAATCGTTTCCGCGTTCCAATTACCCAAGGAATAAAAAATTAGTTTTTACCTCCCGATACTAAAACAACAATGCCTAAATCAAGTAACCCTAACCCCTTAGGTTAATTAACAAAAAACATTGCATTACGCCCTCCATAAATTTAAATTTAAAACCCAAATTTATCGCAACCCCCTTTTGATAATAAATCTAAATAAAAATTTCCTAACAAATCCTAATCAACCCCCTAAAAAAGGTTTTTCTAACAATTATAATAAAAAACCCAAATTTATATTGAAATCAAAGAATTGCAATCATGAATAATCCAAAAATTCCCTAATCATATAACAGGGCTACAATTCCCCTTTTAACATTCGCTTTCCCCCAATTCCCAAGGAAAAAAGGACTTAGAAATTTTCATGGAGTAAAGACAGTTATGATTCAGGAGTTCGTGCAAAGAAATCATATTAAAGGGTTTTGGATCAAAACTTGAATTGCATTAAGAAATGCAGTTTGAAATCACCAATTCAAAAAAAAAAAAATAATCCCTTTAAATTTGCAAGGAACCCCCCAAAATTTCCCCTTCAAAAGGGATGATAACCCACAAGATCACAAAGTTTTCCCCAAGTTTTGTCTCCAAATTCTCCTTAAAAAATGGGTTTAAAACTACCAAAGAACAAAAAAAATTTGACAAAAGTTCTTCTCTAAATCGCCCTAAGCCCTTATATATGAAAGGGGGAGGCAGAAGATGAAATTTAAAACAAACCGTCCAAGGGGGCAGCCTTTATTTAACCCACCCATAAAGGCGGGGGCCCTTCATTAAAACCCGGGCCAAAAGGCCGGGGCTTTATTTTTTTTTCCTTTGCCACCTTCAATCTTTTATTTTATTTTGTATGCAATCTCTAAATTGATTAAGTTTTGAACTAAAAGTCCCCCAACACTAAAATGTAAAAATAAACTGTTTAAAGTCCCTTTTCCCTTGTGATTTCTTAAAATCATAATGAATACTTCAAATGTTTAAATGAATTATGAGTAAAAAATATCCCTTACAACTGCCCCCCCTTTAAAAACTTTTGCTTGTCCCTCAAGAAAATAAAACTAGAAAGAAACCCCATCCTGAAAGTACAAAATTTTTTTTTATCTAAAAACTTAAAACATTGCATCTTATTCTGACCCCTACTTTGATGCCCACCTTAAACTAAAGGGAATAGTGATTAGGTATATACTCAAAATTAACCAACTAATTAGAAAAAAAAAATTAATCCAAATGTTTAACCAAGAATTCTTTTTCCCAAAAAGTAATATTCAGCCCAAATGGAAAAACCCCCATTTAAACTTCACGGGGCAATTCAAGATTGTCCTTCACATCACTTCTTTAAAAAAAGTCAACTAAAATGAAAGCATAGGATAAATTCCCTTTTCCTAGATTTTTTCCCCCTTTTATTTAAGTCCTGAACTTTTTGATGGCATTCCCAAAACTCAATTTTTTTTTTTTTTTTACTATAAAAAAGTTCTGTTTGAACTTTTGCTTCTCCGCCCTTATCGCTAAGGGATCACTAATTCGGCACACCCCGGGCTCATCCCCCAAGTGACCAGGTTTTAAAGGGACCCCATCGAACTCTCCTACTCTAGTTTCAAGTTTGGAACTCTAACCAATTACCTGGTCTTGGAGAAATGCAATTTATTTCATTTTTATGCTATAAGATTAAGTTTTTTTTATAAGGGATCACTAAGTGAGGATTTTCCCTTACTCTTTCATTAGTGTTGAAAAGCTTTAAAAGCAATTTCAAGAAGATATCAGTAGAGAAAAACCCAAATTTAGACCGTTTATCTTTACAAGAGGACTCAATAGACTCTTAAATTTCAAATTAAAAGGGCAAAAAAATAGGTAAATTTGATTTCAAAAGTTTTTATTCATTAATTTTAATAAGTAAAAGAACACAAACAATTGAGTGGGGCAAAAAATGAGTTTTATTTTTTAAAAAATCATAAACAGATGAAAAAGGCTATTTTTTTTTTTTTTTTGTATAATCTTAGATTTCCATAAAAATTTTTAAAAAAAAAAAAATTGTCCTAAAAATTGAAATAACTAGGGAAAAAATAAGTTCAAGATAATAGAAGGTATGATCACAAAGCACAGAAAGGAATACTCATCTCACCTTTAATACTACATCCCTTCCCCCACTTAAAAATGACGTGCCACACTTCTCACATAAATGAAAATAACAAATGGGAAAGGGAAAAAGAAAAAGGAACTGTACCCCCTTGGGTATAACATGTAGAACCCTTTTTAAAAATCCCATCAAAGTGAATTTGGGAGAGTTTGGGTCCTTTGAAATTTCCCCCTTGTTTTCCTAAAAAAATTTTAAAAGGGAAAACCAAGAAAACAATAAAGTAAACGTAAATTTGGCTGCCTCCCATAACGCTTGTTTTTTAGTCATCCCCGGGACTATCGGGTTTGTCTTTTTAGCTTAAATCAAGGAGGAAAACAACTCCCCCAAACCCCAGTCTTTAGATTTGGATTCCAAGTTCCCTTCCATGGTATGGTGCCCTTCTTTTCAGTTCCAAAAATTTTTTGTAGATGGATATAAAACAAAACTTACCTACGGATGTTGCCCTTGCCCACCCTGGGTTTCCCCTATGTTCACCCAACTGGCCTTGAATCTGTGCTGCAATTCTTTGTCTAGGCGCGGGTTTAAGGAGGCATGGATTTCCTAAATTAAAACCCCTCATAATCAAACAATGATTAAAAAAAGACATTGGGTTTAAAAGTGTCTGCAGGGGGGCATTAGTGCCAGGGTGGTTTCCCATGTGGTTGTCTTTAAAAAAACAAATTTTTAAACCCCCGGGGGGTACTTGCTCACACCCTTTTTTTTTCTTGCTAACCCCCTCACCCCCCAAAATCATCTATCTAAATTCCCAAAAGACAGCTTCAAGAGTTTTTGCCCTCCCATTTTCCCCTCCAATATCATTTTTAAAAATTTCACCCCCCCAAAAAAAGTAAAAAATACATTTTTTTTTCCATTGGGCAAAAACACGGGGATCTTATATAAAAATTCCCTGGTCTTAGGCTCTAAGGGTGATTTTCCCTTTTGTCCACTAATTTAAGTTTAAAAACGGGGGGGGAAAAATTTCAAACCCTAAAATGAGTGGAAGGGCCCTATTTTTCTTCCACACCCCAATATGAAAAAAGCCCGGGAAAAAATATAAATTTTTATCGCCCCTTTGAAAAGACACCCCCACTGTCCCTTTTGGGAAAAACCCTTAATCTTATCACAGGCCAGGTTTGGGTCTTCTTGCCTTTTTGGTTGTTCCAAGCTTCCTAAAAATGAAATTGGATTAAAATTAAATTAAAAAACCAGTAAATTTAAAACCCTTCTAAAAATCAAAAAACCCAAATTTGGGGGAAAGGGGTATTAAAATTTCCCCTGATTTTTTCACCCTTTCGGGTTTTGCTGAGAATTTTCTTCTCTAAAGTAATTTGAAGAAGCTTTTTTTTAAAAAACCCTTTTCCAAAGGGGTTTTTTTTTGGAAAGGGGTTTTTTTCCCTTTTGAAAAAGGGGATTGGGGGGGAAATTTTTGGTGCAACACGGTGTTTAATTTATTTTCCCCCTCCTTTGTTATTTTTCTTGATCTTTCTTTTTTAAATTTTTTTTCCCCTCCCTTTTTCATTTTTTTCCACCCCCTTACCACTCCTTAGCGATGGTGATAGAGCCTTTTTTATACTAATCTTTTTAGAAATAAAGGTTTAATTTTTATAGATTTTAAAAAAATTTAAAAGGGGAAATGGTCCCTAATTTTTATGGTGAAAATCGGGGTTAAATTAAAAAAAGGGTTTTGCTAATTAAAAAAAAATTAGAGAAGTAAATTCTAAACTTGGATCAAAGAAATTTTTTTTTACACCCGGGGGAAAGAAACAGGGGGGTTTTTTAAAAAAGTACATGGCCTTTAAATTATTTTAAACCCAAGGGAAAAAACAGGTTGAAGACCCCGCCCGGTGTTCTGCCCTTGAAAACCCCCCGGGAAAAAAAACCCCGTTAAAAAAGGGCCGTGTTTTGTCTAAAAGGGAGGCAGGGTTTGGATATGGCCAGGTGAAAAACCGTGCTACAATGCATGAAAGGGGAAAAGAGACGGTTTTGTGAAAAGGGCCGGGGTGGAACCCGGGGGGGAAAAACCGGGGGGAAGCTTGTAAAAGCCCCCCCAAAATTTTTAAAAAATTAAGGAAAAAAAAATTGTGGAACTTCGCCCAGAGGATGAACTTTTTGGGTTTTGCCGTTTTTTGAAGCCGGGGTAAAAACAGGGCCCGGGAAAGGGGATGATATGTGAATTATACCAAAGGAAGGGGGGGAAAACCCCAGGGCCGTGTTTTAGGGAAACCCAGGGGGACGATTATTTTTTCTCGAGTTTTTATTAAAAAAGGAAAAAAAATTTTTTTGTATCTTGTAGAAAAAGATCCCCCTGCCTTTCCCTTTTAAAAAAATATAAATAGAACTAATCCTAGGGGGTTTTTTTGTTCTTTTTGGGAAAAAAAGGGAAAGGAAGGGGCAGAGCAAAAAAAACCGGGAACTGAGGCTTGTTATTTTTTTATTTTTAATTTTGTTTTTAGAAAACATCGTGCAAACATTTTCTACCCAAAGGGTCATGAAGTTTGATTCTCCAAATTGTGAGATCTAATTGATTTTTTTTTAACCCTATTTTTTTTTTTTTTGGTATTCATATATTTTGAACCCTGTCTTATTATTTTGTTGATTGGTATAATTAGAGCCCCTTCTACTAAATTGCAAGTTAATATATTAAAAAACTGCAGTAAAAACCAAAATTTGTTTGATAGTTCTAGCTGGGTGACAAAAAAAATTTTTTTTGGTTAAAAAATTTAGATGCCGAATTCATGTTATGGAGTGTAGTTTTTTTAAAAGGGGGTTTTTATCTTAAATTTTTGGGGCATGAATTGGGGGTCCCCCTTTTTTGGTTTTTTAAATGCTATTAAAAATTTAAAATTTCCTAAGAGCTTTTTTTAAAAGGGTTGTCTAATCGATAAAAAGAAATAGTTAAAGAGCTTTTTTTTTGATTATGGGGGAAAAAAAGGGGAGAGATGGTTGTTAAAGCTTGTTAATAACCAAAAACCCTTTAACAAAAAAAAAAAAAGAAAACATTTGCATCGTGATAATTTTCCTAGAATTAAACTTCTTGTTTCCCCTTTGGGTAGGTTTTAAACAATATTGATTTTATTTTTCTTTTTTAAATTTATTTTGAATTTACAAACAAAACCCCCCCCTTTTTTTTTTCCCCTTTTATTCCCCTTTTGGGAAAAAAATTTATTTAACCAAACCCTGTGGGTACGACCCTATCACAAATTTTCGCAAACTTTTAAAATTTTTGGGGAGTAAAGGTTTTTTTTTTTTTTGGATTCGAAAACCCATAAATTTTTTGGGGCCATTGCCCGGGGTTGGGGTCAAATTTTTTCTATTCTTGTTATCCCTTTCTCATTTCGGTCCCCCCATTATAACCCGGGGGAAATTGGGGGAAACCTTTAAAAGGCTGGAAGAAAGCTAGATTCCCCCCCGGAAAATTTTGGGATGGGGTTTTTCCCCCTTCACCCAAATTTATTCTAAAAAAAAAAGTGATAGGCAAACCCCCAAAGAACTTTTCGGAATTGGGCACCAGATGGGGGTTTTTAACAACCACTTTGTTTTCCTTCCCCAACATGTTGGGTTTTGATTTAAATTTTTTTTGATACACGTACCCCCCTTTTTTCAGGTCTTGAAATGAAGGGTCCCCACAAAAAATTTGAAAGAATTTTTAATAGTGGTTTTTTGTATGAGGGCCCCAAAGGGGAAAAACCGACGATCAAAAAGTTTCGGCCCATTCCCCTTTAAGTACAAAAACTAAAGATTGGTTTTTTTTTTTTCCCCCAGGTTTAAAAACCACTTGGGAAAGTATGGGGGGGGCTCTTTAGACAAATTTTTCCCCCGCCCAAAACCCTAGGGTTTAAAAAGAGGGGTTTTTGGTATAAAAAGGGGCCACTGAGACTTTTCATGAGATTGGGAGGGGTTAAAAAAAAATTTTTTTGAAAGTTGCCCAAAAAAAGGGGATATTAAACAATTTTCTCATCCAATACTTATATAAAGGGGGCCCGTTTTTCCAAAAAAAAAAGGGGAAGAGAGGGATTGAGGGGGGCCCCAAGTAAAAAAAAACCCCCTGGTCAAGCTAGGGAATTGTTTCCCCCTTAAATGGTGCTAAATTCGCAAAAAATTTTGGGGTAAAAAGGCATGAACTCTTAAAGGGAAAGGGTAAATGGGGGAAAGTTTTTCTAACCTTGAACATCAAATTTCTAACCTAACCCCCCTTTTGGTGCAAAAATACCCCCCGAAAACACAGCGGGGGGAAGGGGGTTTTTTGGGAATTTTTGCGCTCCTAATAAATCCCCCCCCGAAGTCCCCCTCATTGCAAATGACAACTGAGCATCCCCAATGCTGTAGGATTTTTTCCCCGAACCCCCAAAGGGGGAAAAATGATCCCCCTAAAAACTTATAACCCTGGATGGGGGGAATCCCAATTCCGGAAGGGGAAACCCCACAACATTTCCAAAAAATTTCCCCCCAACCCCATAAAACCCAAATACCCCCAAAACCCCTTACTTTAGGTTTTCTCTTGGGAAAAATTTTTAAAATCTCTTCTATTAACACAAAAAAATTTCAAGAGGAAACAAAGCAGAGCATTCAAAATTTGGGAAAATTTTGGGGAACCCCAAATTGTTTTTCTGTAAACTGGTTAGAAACTCAAGGTAAATTATTCTCAAACTATTTCAAATCCGAAGCAAAGGGTTTAAAGAATTTCCTTTTGGGAAAAAGGGAAAAGAAATTTAAGGGGTCAAATAAGAAAGGAAACCCCTTAATCTTGAGGAAAGAATAAAAAAGAAAATTTTAACTCCCCGGGACCCAAGGGGCCCAACCGATTAGAAGGTCCCCTAGTAAAGCCCTCAAAAGTAAAGTTGAAACCCCCCCAACCCTCCTTTCCCTTCCGATTAGCGAAAACCAAGCAGAAAAGGGGGAAAAAAAAAAGACCTTCCCGGGAAAAATTTTCGAAAAGGTTTAGGTAAATTTCCTTTTTTTGCCCCCAAGCAAATACCTCCCATGCTTAAAAATTTTTTTAAAAAATTGTGCCCTTTAAAAAAGGAAACTGAAAAAGGGGGGAAAAAATTTTTGTGAGGAAAGTTTTTAAGGGTATTTTCAGAAGAAATTCCTCTTAAATGCAAGGATAGGTATGTTTCTATTTCCCCTTTTTAAAAAAAGGGAAAATTTGGGGAAAAACTAAAGCCCTGTGGGGTCTAGGGGCTTCAATCAATTTATCCTTTTTCTTTTATAAAACTTTTTTTGTTTTGGGCCCTTGAAGGAAACGGGGGTTTTTGTTAACTTACTGATAGGTCCAAAATTTTTTTCCCGAGGGAGTTCTAGAGGTGGTTTTTTGTTCAAGTTAATGGGTGGTTTTTTCCATGTTTTTTTTGTTTAAAGGAAAGAAAAGAAATTTCCCCCCAAATTACACTGATTTATTTGGGAAACCCTTCCTTAAGACACCAAAAACAAAATTGATGTAAAAGAGGTACCCCCACATGGAATTTGTGGTTTAAATGATTAAAATTTTAAAAAAATTTTTTATGCCATGAAACCCTCCTAAAAAAATCTCCCTTTTTTGTTGGAAAGTTATTGACCCCTCAAACCCCAGGGCCCAAAGCTTAATCAAAACCCTTTCCCCAAAATCTAGCCAGGGGAAAAAACTACCAAAGATTTTAAAAAAAGGGCTTCATGGGGGGTTAAAACCCCCCCCCAAAAAAAAAAAAACAATTTTTGTTTTGTTTTTTTTTTTTTGTTTTTTTTTTTTTTAGTGTTGTTTTGATTTTTTTTTTTTTTAGCTGCAGAAGGAAAAATATCTCTGACATCTCTATGCCCTTTAAAGGGGGGGAAATTCCCCAAATTTCTTACACTTTATACCAGGGGAATCCAGTATTCCCTTTTTTTTTTCTCCCAAAAGTTCCTTTTTTTTGATTCCCTTTTAAAATTTTGGTTTTTTTAGGAAAGGAGGACACTGTTCAAGTAAGTGTGGGGGAGAGGTAATAAAATAAGGAAAAGATAAAATTTTTTTACTTTTAATGTTTGTCCTTAAACAATTTTTAACAAAAATTTTTTTAAAATTTTCATTTTAAACTGGGAAATTTTAAATAAATGTTGTCTAAACATCTACAAAAAAAAAAAATTACTTATTCAAATTTTTCTACCCCCTTTTTGATTAGAATACTTTGGGTTTAAAATTTTAAAAAATGAAAAAATTTTTTTTTAAAAAAATTTTTCCTTTTTATTTTTCTTTAGAATTGGAAAAAATTTAAAAGGGAAGTCGGTCCCTAAAATTTAAAAATAAAAAGTTTTCTTCTACGTTTTATTAGAATGTATACTCTTTGAAGTTTTTTAAAAAAAAAAAAAAAAATAAAAAAAAATAAAAAAAAAGCTAGCCTTACTCCAATAATTTTTAAAAAATTTTTTTAAAAAGTATTCAAACTTTAAAATTTTTTGTGAGGAAGATCCGGTTTAAAGGGGATCTAAAACCCCTCCCTTTTGTGACCCGGGCCCGGGTTTTGTGACCCAATGCCCCCCACTATAAGAAAGGGGGAAAAAAGGGAAAATTTTTGAAAAAAAAACGGGCAAAAAACCCCCAAAATAGAGCTTGATCAAATCCCAAAAAAAAATGAAGTAAACAAAACCCTTGAAAAAACAAGATTATTTAAAAAAGGGAGAAAAACTAAAGGAAAGAGTTGATCTTTTCTTTTTCTTTTTTGTTGCAAAAGGGTTTATACTTTATAATATCCAATGAATTTAAAATTTTTTTTTTTTTCCTTAGTGGATTTTAAAAAAATTTCTTTTTGGGGAAAAAAAATTCTTTTTTTACTAAAAATGGGTTAAAGTTTATTTTGTTTAGATTTGCTATTAAATTTTGTCCCATGGTAAAATTTTATCACATGAAACCATTTGGGGTTTAAATAGTAGATTAAAAATTTCAAGTCTGAATTAAAAGAAAATGCTTGGAATGATGAAAAGAAAGTTGAAACCCATGAAAAAATTTTCCCAAATTGATTTGATTCAATTCTTTAGGCAACAAGAGTTTAATTTTGGGGGGAATTTGAAAGCCATTTTTTCTAATTTTTAAAGATGAAGTGTGTTTTTATTTAAAATTTTATAGAAATTAAGGAAAAGGTACTTAATTTATTATGGTGAAAATCAGGTTAAAGGGTCAAGGGGGTAATTCAAAAAAATTTTTAAAGAATCATCACAATTGGTCAAAGACAAGGTTTACCCCCGAAAAACTGGGCGGGATTTAATACAGGGCCGTTACTTATTTTTAAAAGCCAAGGGAAAAATACGATTAAATACCGACCGTGATTGTTTAAAAAACCAGGGAAAAACAGGGTTTTTAAGAAAAAGGCCCCTGATTTTTAAAGGGGAAACGGTTTGAGATAGGGCCCGGGTGAAAACCCTCTACACACTGCAGAAAGGAAAGACAATTGTGACAGGGCCTGTGGACCTATGGAAACCTGGTAAGCTTATGAACCGTCCCAAAAAATACCAAAAAAAAAAGGAAAAAAAATTTTTGGGGAACTTCGCAGAGGGGAAGGTTGGTTTTTCCGGGTTGAACCGGAACCCCTGGACAGGGAAGTTATTGAATTTAAAAGAAGGCAGGGCTTACCCCGGGGGTTTTGTGGGGGTCCCCCGGGGAAATTTTATTTTTTCTCGAGATTTCTGAAAAGGAAAGATATTTTTGTATCTTATACAAAAGATCACCGCCTTTCCTTTAAAAAAATAAAAAACAACCTAAGGGTTTGTTTCCCCCTTGGATATTTTGGGAGACAAAAGGAAGGAAGGAGGCAGAGCAAAAAAAACCAAAATGAGGCTTTTTATTTTTTTTACTTTTTTTTTGTTTTAGATCAAAATGTGTGTTAACAAATTTTTTAGCCAAAGGGTTAGAAGTTTATTCTCCACGAATTTGAGATTAATTGATTTTTATTTAACTATTTTTTTTTTGGTATTATATATTTCTGAACCTTTCATTATTATCTTTTTTTATTGGAGAATTAAAAGCCTTCTCTAAATTTTGCAAGTTAATATTTTTTCAAAATAAACCAAAAATTTTTTGTATTTAGTCTCGGTGCAGATAAATTTTGATTTAAAAAGAAAATCAAATTTCAGTTTGGGATGTATGATTTTGTTTAAAAGGTTATCTTATAAAGTGGCTAAATTGGTGGTCTCCTTGTTTTTAATTTTATTGGTAGATTAAATCCTAAAGCTTGTTTTGGGTTTCAAAATATAAAGAAAAATTTTAAAGAGCTTGTTTTGTACGAGGAATAAGGGGAGTTTTGGGTTTTTTGAGTTTTTAAAACCAAAAACCCTTTATCAGAAAAAAGAATAGAAAAAATTTGCATCGATGACAATTCCTAGAATTTTAAATATCTTGATTCATTTGTAGGCTTTTTTTCAAAATTCGATTTTATTAAATTTTTTCTATTATTTTGTTCACAAAAAAAACCCCCCATTTTTCTTTTCCCTTATTTTTTTTAATAGAAATATATTTAACCAAACCCCATGGATACGCCCCACTCACTCTATAAGCAAATAATCTTTTTTAGGGGGAGGTTTTATTTTTGGGTTGCACCCCCCAAGGCATTGCATTATGGTGTTCTCCCAGTTTTCTCAAAGCCCCGGGGGGTTTTACTTGCGTGTGCAATTTAACCGGTACCCCCAAGTTTTGATAAAGTTGTTTGTTTTGAGGGGGGTCAGTTTTTGATGTATCCCTGACCTTCCTCTAGGGGTTGTTTTGAGAATAGGCATTTGAAAGGGTTTTTTTGGAAAACTGGGGGGCGGGGGTTTAAATGCTTTATTTCCTTCTTCCCTGGAAAATTTGGTTTGCGCCCCCCCGGGTTTTTTTGTATTAAATTTGGTTTTGATACCCTCTGAAGGGGTTCCACAAATTTACTTCCTCCCTAATGGGGGTGACTTTCCCCTTGCACTCATTGAGTGAGGTCCTGAGCAAAAATTTTCCCAAATGAAAGGTTACATTAAAAGAAATTTTAAGAGGTGAGTCTACTTATGAGGGTGAGGGCAGCATCTGAGATCAACGAGCCTACGACTTTTCTTCATTGACCTACTTTGTACCCTTCTCTCATTTGCCAAGTTGCCAAGGCCACTTTTATCAATGCACTGGCCCCCCAAGTAAGTTTTCCCCCTTTTGCACCCCCGTGCAGATCCAAAGGCCTCAATGTTCTCCGACCAAGAAAAAAACTCAATAAGGAGTTCGGTAAAATGAGTGGGCTTTTTTTGTTCTTCCTTAATCTTCTCATGCCTATAAATGTTCACCCTAAACTTTGTAAAATTATGATATATTCTTAGTTTGGCGGTCCCTGGGGGGAAGAACTCCTCAAAAACTTGATTTTAAATCTTTTAGGGGTTTACAGATCCCTGGGGGAAAAAAAACCAAGCCCTTTTTTCCTAAGAGAAAGGGAAAAGTTTAGTCTTTCACAAAATGACCCATTTTCCTTTACATGTTGGGGTTAAGAAACCCCAAATACTCGGGCTTCATTTGAATACCCCCCAAATGACTCAATTTACCCTTTTAATGGTGCCGGGTTTTGCTCAAAATTGTTGGTTGTATAGTTGGTTTAAAAATGGGTGGTTCCTGAATCCTAGGAATAGAGAAATCTCTAAGTGCTCGCTGAACACCCTGAATCTGGCGATTATCCTCATTCGCCATCTCTTCTACTTGTTCTCTATACTTGTTGTCTCTTCTAATCTGGCGTAAGTACGCTTAATCTCAATATCGAAAGGTAAGAGATCAGCACTCCTACTCTTGCACATGTAAGACTTGCAAAGAGACCAAAAGCCAAGAAAAACGTAAAATTGCACCTAGACAACCAGCAGAATTATGAAATCTAATATCTTATTGTTCCCCGGCAACGACGCCAAAAACTTGATATGCTCAGAACGTATATATAAAATGGGAGCGTAAAATTACAAGCAAGTGCACTGGTCGTATCAAGTAAGAGTGTGAAAAGTAAGGTTGTCGATCCCTCGAGGAACCAATAGAGTACTAGACCTATGGAAATTCTTATCAATATCTAGGTGATTAAAAAGGGGTTTTCAAATGTCTAAGCTAAAAATTTAACTTAAAGCAAACAAGGAGAATTTTATGAAATCTGTCAATTATAAACAAGGGAAATTAGAATTCACCCTAGATTTCATTAATCAAACTACTACCATGTTTATCAACTAGTGGTTATAAGGTTATTCAAGCGAGTTTAGAAAATCCTTTTTAAGGATTTAACCGTAAATCAATTAGTTGGTTTTCGCATCTCCAATTAACCAAGGAATCAAAATTTTGTTCATACCCCTCCCGATACAATAAACAACTAATGCCCTAAATCAATTAACCCTAATCCCTTAGTGATTAATTAACAAGAAACATTGCATTACGCCCCTCCATAAACTCTAATTAAACCAATTATCGCAACTCCTGTATTGATAATCAATCTAAATAAGAATTCCTAACAAATCCTAATCAACTCCCATATCAAAAGGATTTCTAACAATTATAATCAAAGACCAATTATAATTGAAATCAAAGGAATTGCAATCATGAATAATCCTAATAATTCCTAATCATATAACATGGCTACAATTATCCTTTTAACATTCTAGGGTTTCATTCAATTTCCCAAGGAAAAGACTTAGCAATTCATGGAGATAAAGACATGATTATGATTCAAGGAGATTCGTGCAAAAGAAATCATATTCAATGGTTGGATCAAATACTCGAATTGCATATAAGAAATACAGTTAAAAAATCACCAATTCAACAATACAAATAATACCTTAATTGCAAGGAACTCCACAATTCCTTCACAAAGGATGATAATCTCCACCAAGATCACAAAGTTTTCTCCAAGATTTGATCTCCACAATTCTCCCTTAAAACTAGGTTAAAACTACTCTAAGAACAAGAAAAATTGACAAAAGTTCTTCTCTAAATCAACCTAAGACCTATATATTATCAAGGGGAGGCGAGAAGATGCAATTAAAACAAGATCGGTTCAAGGCCGGCAGCCTTTATTTAAGCTGGCCATAAAGGCCGGCGGCCTTCATTTAAGCCGGCCATAAAGGTCGGCGGCGTTTCATGGAAGGCCGGCCATAAAGGCCGACGACTTTGCTTTTTTTTTTCCTTTGCCATCCTTCAATCTTTTCATGCTTCAATTTGTATGCAATCTCTCCAAATTGATTAAGCTTTGAACTCAAAGTGCTCCAACATCTAAAATGTAAAAATAAACATGATTAAGTACCATTTCCTTGTGATTTCTCTAAAATCAATAATGAATACTTGCAAATCGCTTAATGAATTATGAGTAAAATATGCCTTTATCACCAATCCAACTCCAACAAACAGCAAATTAAATTCCATGCCAAGGTAATTTCGCAAGCTCAAAACCACAAAAACAACACAATTTGCGGTTCCACTTTATCAACCCTAATCGTGATGAATTTTCACGAAATCAACTGCAATCAATCCCTTCTCTCAACATGTGCTCTGATACCAAAAAGTTGATGTTCCTAAAACCAGGATTAAGCACATGCAAAACCAATTTGAAAGACAATCAAACAATGTCAATCAAACTAGTCTCAATCACATGAACAATGTCGTCAATTTCCAATGAATGTAACCAATTCTTCAATTATGATTTATTTGAATCTTAATTCCAAATATGATATAGCTCTGATACCAAAAAGATGATGTCCTAATTCTACTTAGAAGCACAATCAAAAGACTTAAGAAAAACAATCTCAAGTCAAGGCAAAATCGGATCCACAAAAGGGCAATTTTACTGAACACCTTGTAGATTTAATGGAAATTGTTGTTCAAATGATTCAATTGTAATCTCTAATGATAATATTAACCAAATAACCACCAAAGAAGATGAAGTTCACGTAAAATCAGATCAAAAGGAAGCAATAATCCAATGAAATCCACTTTCCCTTTCAATCACTAGTTCACGCCAACAATAACAAGGAAATATGAAATCCAAGTGTTCAATGAAACAATCAATCTTATAAGATTGATGTTTACAAAAAAATAGAACCACAATTAGATCCAAGAAAGATCCAAATCTACCCTAGATATGACTCACTAGAGAAGAAATGAACATACAACAAAATTGAATTGATATGACTCACAATTCGCCTTCGTCGCACTCGCCACAATTCCAATTCTTGGGTTGAAATTGATAAGAGAATTTTGGAATTAGGAAACCCTAAGCCCTCTCACATTAAAGGGAAGTGTTTTTTCTGCAAAATAAGTCTCTCAAACCCTCTCTTAAGCAAGTATTTGTACTTGCTACTCCTAGGGTTAAAAAGTGTTCAAAATTACAAGTTTGCCACTTTTAAGGTGGTTAACCCTAAATGAAAATTACAAGGAAATAAAAGTGTCCCAAAATGATTACAACATAAATAGTCCATGCAAATGAAAAATATATAAAAGAAATTGGTCTTCAACATGCCGGTCTTCTATAGGATCCATTAGCCCAGCTTATCGCCGGTTCAGGTCGGTCCATGGATAACCCACAAGCTAAGTCTGAGGGAGTTTGTCCATTGCCCTATAGAATATGATAAGTGTGCCTGTTGGAAAACACAATACAAGAATAATAGAAAAGTGGTTAATATATAAATAATTCCCGGGTCGATCTGCTCAAAATAGGCCCTCAACGCCAAGATTTGAAATCCTTTAGTTCTTGCCCTAATGATAGGTCTTGTTGGATTTTTATTCCTATCATTGTCTCATTTGTCTTTGCATATCCTAGATCTCTGATGGTGACATAGGGTTTAATACTATACATTTACGATCTTTTTTGAACATATAAGTATTTCTATACCCATGATGTAATACCATCCTGTCATGTAACCATGGTCTACCAAGCAATATGTGGGATGCATACATAGGCAAAATACCACACTCAATCTCATCAAAGCATTTATCCCCTATACTAAATGGTACCTTAGCTCTTTAGGTCACATGCAAACTCCCCTGATCACGAAGCCAATGCAATTTATATGGTTTAGGATGTGGAGTAGTAACAAGTTTTAGTTTCGATACTAACGATGCTACTACCACATTGATACAACTACCACCATCGACTATAAGGAAACATAAATTTCCTTGTACCCTACAAGAAGTATGGAACATGTTTTCCCTTTGTTCATCATCCTTAGTAGTAAATGTAGTCAATGTTCAATGCAATACATTAGTATAATGAAACATCTCATTAGACATGATTGTGTTCAAACCCAACAACATAATACTTATCCTCACACTTCCACGATTCAAGTACACAACCAAGCCACAAATGAAGTACACTCAACTACTTTCAAGTAGATAGAATTAAATTCAACTACAAGTGTTTAAGTAACTAGTTCAATTACTTTCACACTTTAATGACTTGTTTGAAGTTTAAATTCTACTACTTACTTTCCTTTTTCTTGCCTTGGCTTCTTACCACTTAAATTCTCAATTGGCAGCAATTAAAACACATACATAACACACCATTCACCGCCACATAACTTCCCCTTGCTCATGGTTCCACACAATTCACTCCACCAATCAACACCTTTCTATATAACACACAAAACACCACACCAAACATACACAAATCCTTTACTAAATTTACAAAATACAACACTACAAACACACTACTTCAAGCCATGGTACACTTTCCCCACTTCCACACAAACATTAAATCGCAACTTCAACACAAAAAAAGGCAACCCACTTTCAAATTCAAAAGAGGCTCAATAAGTGCACAACTCCACAAATGGTAAGAGGCTTTTTCAAATTCAAATGATACACAATTAATTATGACTTAATGTGTGTTTGAATTTTCAAATTGACCTCTTAATATACACTTTCAATTCTGATTTCAAATCTAAAAATGACAATTGTGATTCCTCCACTTTTTCTGAAAACACACACTACACAATTCCACTTAACAATTAAAACACCACTCTTCCCTTTTGTAGTTTGTTATCCATACACTACACTCTCACACTTTAGCCTCAATGTGCAACACCTTACTCCACGCAACTTCCACAAATTCACAACGCCACACACACTTACACACACAATAAGTCACACCACCACTCACACTAAACACACATAACTTCACTAAACTTTTACAAACACAACTCTACACATATGCACCTTTTATATACATTGTAGCACACACATGCACACACATACACACTCTTCCACACTTGAATTTCTCCACTTCTATACAAGTTTCAAACCACAACTCACAACAAGAGGTAGCTCAAATTCAAATTTAAAATGAGATCACTAATTGCAATATTCCACAAATGGTAAGGAGCCACTTTCATATTCAAATGAACACACAATTACTTCTATCACTTAATGTGTGTTTTGAAATTCAAATAACTTCCTTAAGCCACACACACTGACTTTTGAAAATTGTACACTAAGCCCCCTTTATGTCCGAATCACTCCAAGCAATAATACACCTCTACTTCTTCACAATTGAGGTAACTTCATGTTATGACTTTTAAAGCACAAGATGTGCTACTATTCTTTTTTTTTTACACAAAAATATCAATAAAATGGAGCTTCAACAAGACCTCAAAACTCACTCTAACAAGCAGCAAGTTCAACTCCCTAAGCAAGATAATCACGCCACTTCAAATAACAACATAAACAATTCAATTTTCCACATTCAATTTCGGAATCAAAATGTAAACTCAAGAACCCTAAATTCCGAAATTCAAAATCAAATAACCTCTTCTCACAACCACAAGCTCTAATACCAAATTATGATGTGCTCAAAACCAAGATTAAGCACATGCAAAACCAATTTGAAAGACAATTAGACAATGTCAATTAAACTAGTTCAACAATTGCACAATTCCTCAATATTTATGAACTAATTCCCACAACAAAGATGTGACCAAGAATGAATCAAAGTATGATGATGCTCTGATACCAAAAGATGATGTACCTAAAACCAAGATTAAGCACGTGCAAATGAATCAAAGAAACAACTTCAATTCACAAGATCAAACCGGTTCAATGGAATCAAAGATTGCGTAAACCCTAATGGAGATTTAATGAAATCCGAATGCTCAAAATTGCAATTAACAATCCAACAATGATAATCTTCTCCAATATATCAAAAATCACAAGAATTCCACGTGAATTACACACAAGAACAATAAGATCCAATTCTGTGATTCACTTTCCCCACAAAATGATCCACAGTTCTAAGAAGATGCTAAATTGAAGGTTAAAACTAAGGCTAAAAGCAATCAATTAAGCAACAAGAATTTGATTAAAAATGCAATCAAATTCGATCAATAAAACAACCAATTCAACCCTAGATATTACTCACTAGAGAGAAAAGGAAATTGCAACAAAGTAAATTTGATATTACTCACAAATTAACCTTGAAGCAACTCGCCACAACCTCAAATTAGGATTTGAAATTGATAAGAGTAATTGAATTAGGAATAAGCCCTAACCCTCTCATGTAAAGTGAAGTTATATTATGAAAAATTGGCCTCCTCAAAACCCTACTTAAGTAAGTATTTATACTTGCTTCCTTTAGGGTTAAAAAGTCTACCAAATTACAACTATGCTACTTTTAAGGTGGCCGGTCCTAAAAGACAATTACAGGCAATTGAAAGTGTCTAAAAGAAAAAAGATTATAACATAAATAGTCCAAAGAAATAATTATAAATAAAAATAGTCTTCATCATGCTAGCTCTGCCATAGGATTCGTCGGCCCAACTCATCGCCGGTTTAGGTCAATCCATAGATAACCCACAAGCTGAGTCTGAGTGAGTTTGGCCATCGCCTTGTAAAGCATGATAAGTATTCCTATTAGAATATACAATACATGAATAAGAGAAAAGAGGTTAGTAAATGATAGGAATCAAAATCCGACAAGACCTATCATTAAGGCAAGAACTAAAGGAATTCGAATTTTGGCGATGAGGGCCCAATTTGAGCAGATTAACCCCGAAATTATTTATAAATTAACCTCTTTTCTATTATTCTTGTATTTTGTTTTCCAACAGGCACACTTATCAAATTTTATAGGGCAATGGACAAACTCCCTCAAACTCAGCTTGTGGTTTATCCATGGATCGACCTAAACCAGCGATAAGTTAGGCCGATGAATCCTATAAAAGACCGGCATCTTGAAGACAAATTTCTTTTATATATTTTTCATTTTCATGGACTATTTTTGTTGTAATCATTTTGGAACACTTTTATTTTGATTGTAATTTTCATTTAGGACTAGCCACCTTAAAAGTGGCAAACTTGTAATTTTGACCATTTTCTAACCCTAGGAGTAGCAAGTATAAATACTTGCTTATAGTAGGGTTTGAGGAGGCCATTTTTGCAGATTAAACACTAGCACTTAACGTGTGGGAATTATGGTTCATCCTAGTTCTAATCCTCTTATCAATTTCAACCCAAGAATTGGAATTGTGACGAGTGCAATAAGGGGAAATTGTGAGTCATATCGATTTCTTTCTTTGTTGTTTTTCATTTCTTCTCTAGTGAGTCATATCTAGGGTTGATTTGGATTTTCTTGGACATATTTTTGAATTTAATTTTTGAAAAATTATCTTGTTTAAGATTGATTGTTCTTTTAGTACTTGAAAACAATATCACTTTATTGTTAGCGTACATTAAAATTGAAGGGGGAATTGATATCATGGTTTTTGATCCATCCATTTTGATTTGAATTCACGTGGTTTTCAATTAATTTTGTTCTCATATGGTGAAGATTACAAATAGGGATCACAATTACATCATTTGATCTTCGGTTTCCATCAAATCTCCAAAGGGGTTTCACGTGAGTTGTGAACCAATTGGACCGGTTTTGTAATTGAGTTATGATTTGTTTTCCTTGAGTCATTTGATTGTGCTTGGACTTGGTTTTGAGAACATCATCTTTTGGTATTAGAGAACAAGTTAAGAGAAGGGATTAAGTGTTGGTTGGATTCTTGATCATCACGCTTAATTAAGGTTCTTCAATTGTGAACCGAAATTGTATTGTGAATTAAGTTGTGAAATTGTCTTGATTGAGAATTGCATTTGCTGCTTGTTGAAGTCAAATTGAAGGGTTTGTTGTAGCTTCTTATGGTTGATCATTTTCGTGGAAGGCAGGAGAGTAGAAGTGTGTTGTTAACTCACAATTTTCTTACTTGAAATTTGCCCATTCATACTATGATAAGCTTATTGTTTGATGAAGCTTGTAGAGTGTGTTGTTGTGAATCCTTTATGCAATTCGGAATTGGGGAAGTATATTTTACAGATTTTCATTGTGTGGATAGTAGGGAATCTATTTGAATTCAAACACATTAATTAAGTTGAGGAGTTAATGAGTGTTTGTTAGAATTTGAAAATCATTTCTTACCAATTGTGGAAGGGTTGCAATTAGTGAAGTGGTTTGATTTTCAAATTTGAATTGTTGCCTATTTATGTAAAGTTGCGGTTGAAACTTGTATAGAAGTGGAGAAATTCAAGTGTGGAAGAGTGTGTATGTGTGTGCTGCAACGTGTATAAAAGGTATATGTGTGTAGAGTTGTGTTTTTTTTTTAAATTAGTGAAGGGTATGTATGTGTGGCGTTATGTGTGTATGTTGATTGAAGGAATTGCAACATGGTGTCCTTGAGCTTGCCATGAGGAAGAGTAGTGTTTCTTTGTGATCATTTGTGATCACTTGGAAAAATGGAAAATTAACAAAAAAAAAAAGAGAAGAGCAAATGGAGAGTTGATGATTTCGGAATTGTAGTTTGAATTTTGAAAGCAAAGAAGAGTGAATGGAGTGTTGATGATTTTGGAATTATGGTTGTCTTTTACCATTTCCAGATTTGAAGAGTGTGGGGAAAAGGAAATTATTTCAAATTCAAACACCATTTTTTAAGTTGAAAGAAGTTATTGTGTGATAGTTTAGTGAATGATTAATTGAATTTGAATTTGCTTCTTACTATTTGTAGAAGAGGTTGCATTTAAAGTGGAATTTGAATTTGTTGTTGCCTTGTTTATAAGTGGTGGTGTGAAGTGAGTTGTTGTGAGTGGCCAATTGGAGTTGTATTGTGAAGGAGAGCTGCAATGTGAAGTAAGTTGTGGTGAAGATAGTGCACCATAAGTAAATTGTTGATTGTGTGTGTATCTGTGGCGGAGTGAATGTGTAAGTAAGGGAATTGCCACTTGTGAATTTGTGCACTTGTGTGTAGTGTAAGGTGCTTCACATTGTGCTTATTTGAAGTGTGAAATCAAGGCAAGAAAACGAAGGTTGAGTAGTAGAATTTAAAATTCAAACAAATCATTAAAGTGTGAAAGTAATTGAACTAATTACTTAAACACTAGTAGTTGAATCTAATTCTATCTACTTGAAAGTAGTTGTGTGTGTACTTCATTTATTTAACTTTACTTGAAGTACCAAGAATTGTTTCATTGTGCTTCAATTATTTCACTTGACTTTACTTGAAGTAACAATAAGCATTTCTTGTATTGGTTGATTGTGAGCACCGTAAGTGTGTAGGGGCGTGTAAGGGTGTGTTGCCGTAGTGTGGTGAAGAGTATCGAGGTTGTTGAAATTAGTAAGAAAAAATGTCAAGTGAGTTGTATTTGTCTACTAACATATTGTATCAGGACATCACTTCCTTTCAAACCATTGATGAGGGATAAAGAGAAAACTTGTTTCATACTTCTTGTAGGGTACAAGGAAACTTGTGCGTAATTATTATTGATGGTGGTAGTTGTACTAATGTTGTAGCTGCATCATTAGTATCGAAGTTGAAACTTCAAACTATCCCACATCCCAAACCCTATACATTACATTGGTTGAATGATCAGGATGGTCTTTGTGTGACCCAAAGGGTTAAGGTACCTTCTAGTATAGGGGACAAGTACTGTGATGAGCTCGAATGTGATATTCTTCCTATTTGTACATCCCATACATTACTTGGTAGGCCATGGTTGTATGATAGGATGGTATTACATGATGGGTATAAAAATACTTATATGTTCAAAAAGGATGGTAAACGTATAGTATTGAACCCTATGTCGCCATCAGAGGTCCAGAAGATGCAAAGACATATAAAACAACCATCACAGATTCTTGAAGATCATAGCCACATGATCAAACCTTCAGAGGGCCAAACTGTGCTGACGTAGGTATGCCAACCTTCAAAGGTTCTTGAAGGCTCTAATGACACGAGCTAACCCTTGGAGCATAAAATTTGTCAAACACGATGTGCCAATCTTCAGAGGATCCTGATGATCATAGTCAGACGAGTAGACCAACAGAGAGCCAGACTGTTCAGACACAACTGATCGCTGCCAACTGTAGTTTTAATATTTATAATGCATGTTCCTAATTCTAACTACGTTGCAATAGGCAAGTGTACCTACCGTAGATGTAATATAGTGTTAAGTACATGGTCGTCCCATAGAGAGAAGGTTACTAATTACTAGTACTAGCTATTTCCCTATTATCTAACCGTTAAATTAAGATGAGGTGTATAAAAAATGAAAGTAGTCAACAATCTAAAATTTAAACTAAAGCTACTTCAACAACACAAGATTCAATCCTATAACAAAACAACCTAGATCTCATTATATACCTATATTGTCACATAAATCATTAGAAGCTAAGGATTAATGTTTCTAAGTTCTTAAGCTATTAAGTTCCAAGAAGCAAGATAATTACTTTCTCAAGTAAATTACTTATCTAATCCTAGATTTATCAATTAGGATCTCTCCTCAATTAATAGCAATCTAGAATCGCATGAAGCATAAGAACTCAATTCGAATGAATGTTCAACAAAAGATTTTCGATATTTTATCTCTAGAAACACGAGCGAATCTCAACCTAAACATAAATCTGATCATAAAAGCGATTTCTTAATCAACTCAAATGATATTAAGCATAAAATCATATTCTGGAAATTTGAATCTAAGATAATTATGCAGCATATGTAATGGAACAAAAGAACATCAATAAAACATCAATTAAATCATATCTTCATCATATGACAAAATACTTCAAATGAGATCTAAGTCTAGGTTTACTCTTCCATAGACCTAACAATGAAAGAACAAATACATGAAGTGAAACTAGAGTTCATGATTACAACCTGGATAGATTGAATCTTGAATGCCTTGCTTGGATCTCCTTGGATTGTTGAGTAGAAAACTAAAGAAAGAGAGGAAAATGAAGAGAAGTGTATTATAAAACCCTAGGTCTGCTGTTCATATGGGGGTGTGGTGGTGGTCTGTTGTTCATATGCCCCTTGATATGGGGGCATGGCAGGCAAAGGAGATGCTCTTCTTCCTTTCTCTTTGTTGTTTTCTTCTCAATTTCTTTCAATGATCTTCATTACACCTAAAAGCAACATATTCTTTGATTAAGCATCAAATTCGGATGATTTTTTATTAGTTATCAACTTAAAAGAGCTTAAAATCTTCTTAGAATTTGGAGTATTATGGTGATTATCAAATTCCCCCACACTTGAATCTTTGCTTATCCCCAAGCAAAGCAATTTAAAAGACCATACATTCAAAATGGGGACTTCACATTTCCAAACACAGCTGATTAGAATATCAGCATTCATCAATGATCATGTTTAACATCCAATAGAACTCCTTAATTGAATGAATGTACTCCTCACCTTGTCCTACAATATTGAACTAGAGATACTTTAATCAAAGTTTTAAAATTAATCGAAGTAAAGTAAGTTTCTACCTTTATCTTTTAATAGCAGCTTTCAAATCAAAAATCAAACTCAAGGTCAAATCAAAACAAAAGGAGATTTGGCTCATTTCAATTAGCTATTTCAGAGTGTATAGCCTCCTCATCCATCTCTCTAAGCGAACTACTCCATCATGAAAGTATTTTGCATTCGAGATTCCCCTAGATTCCTCTTCCTTTGATAGACCTTCCCAAAAGTTTCATTTATTTATTTATGATCCCAAAACCTATGTAGCAAGCTTTCAGCTGATAATCCCGGGCTTGTCACCCAAGTTAATAGACGTTATCCCTTCAATTGAAGGTGTCCCTACGGACTTAATCACTCGAGTATCAAGAACTTACCCCTTTTATTTTTTGAGAGTAATTTCCTCGGTCGGCCGATCCCAAGGCAGACGACCTTAGGTGACCAAGTTTTAAAGGGACCCCATCGAACCTCCATTACTCTAACTGATTTGTTTAGCTAGTAGCAGGGTCAAACTTCGCTCTTCTGAGGGACCAAAACCAGCCCACACTAACTAAGATATCTTATTTTGACTTAAACTTTTCTTAGAAGGTCTCTTAAGAAAGATCACCAAGACAATTACTTCATTTACCCTTTTATAATGGATTGATTAGCTCTCAAGACTTTTGATGAAACAATATATTTCCTAGTAACTTAGAAATCAAGCCAATTAACATTTTGCTAAGTGCCTTAGTTCAATTCCTAACTTTGAATTCTATCTTTAAATGACAAGTAAACTTGCTTCACAAAGATTTTTATTCTATAAGTTTGATCAAGTATGACAAAATTCAATGCAAAAACAGAGTGAATTGCATGACATTCTTTTTGAGGAATTCAATCATTGAATGCTAAAACACTCCTCAAATGCAGCTAGAATTCTAGTAACATAGAAAATGTAGGAGGAATTTTGATAGAAAATTGGAAGAATTTTGAAAATTTTCCACTTTCTATATTGATAATCGCACATACACACCTAGTTTTCCTTTTTCCCTTTATACATACTATTTAATACCCCTCCCCCACACTTAAGTTAGACATTGTCCTCAATGTCTATACTTGCAATAAAAATCAGACAAGGAAAGAGCATTAAGTAGAGAAAAATTAAGATAGAAAAGGTAATAAAAAGAACTAGTGCTCCCCTAAATTTTTCCACTTTGTCGCCTCTTTTGCCTTCATACGCTCCATAACCAAGGCGTAGTGTTTCTCCACACACTTTTTTTTTTTTTTTACGTTCCTTACTCTACGAGGCTTTCCAATCACCTACTTTTTCAACTCAAGACTTCCATCAAGACTGACAGTCATCTCTTTAACTGATGCACCTACAGATTCTCCTTGATTCCCATTCGTCAAACAAATTCCTAAAGCATCCTTGCATAAAAGTTCTTGCATTGACTCTAAAATAGGTAGATCAAGATCATCCACTGCAAAACAAGTATCATCATGTTGCAAACTATGCTTAAGAACAACCGGCATCTTCACTATGACTTCCTCATTTCCCACTCGCAGCACCAATTTCCCGTCTCCTACATCTATGATAGCTCTTGTAGTAGCTAGAAATGGTCTCCCAAGAATCAATGGGATCTCCACATCCGCTTCCATATCTAAGATGACGAAATCTGCTGGGAAAATGAAGTCTTGAACTTTTACTAGCACATCCTCAACCACTCCTCTTGGGAATTTGACTGATCTATCCACTAATTGCAAGCTCATTCGGGTTAGCTTTGGTTCCCCAAGTCCCAGCTTCTTCAAGAGTTGATATGGCATGAGATTAATACTAGCCCCAAGATCAGCTAGGGCCCTCTCCTAGGTTAGGTTACCGATCAAACACGGGATGGTGAAGCTCCCAGGGTCCTTAAGCTTCTTTGGAAGTTGGTTCTGAATAACTACCGAACATTCTCCTCTTAAAGTCACTAAAGAAAACTCTTCTAATTTTCTCTTGTTCGACAATAATTCTTTCAGAAACTTTGCATATCTAGGCACTTGAGTCAATGCCTCAACAAATGGAAGGTTAATATGCAATTGTTTAAAAACTTCAAAAATTTACCATATTGCTCATCCACCTTATCTTTCTTCAATCTTGCAGGGTATGGAATGGGAGGTTTATATTCTGGAATCAGCTTAGATGATGATGATTTCTTCTCAACTAACTTCTTTGGCTGCTCTCCTTCATCATTTTCAATCGGTTGTTCTCCTTTGAAGCGGATGCCTCACCTCTTTCTACTTGATTCTCAGATTGGAGTTCTTTACCACTTCTCAAGGTTATTGCTTTCACATGCTCACGAGGATTTGTCTCTGTATTTCCTGGCAATGAACCCTGAGGTCTCTCTGAAAGTAATTTAGCAATTTGTCCAACCTGAGTCTCAAGATTGTGGATTGAGGCGCCATGGTTTCTGAGAGTAGTGTCTTGATTCTTTAAAATCATGTCCAATGAATTTTGTCTATCTTCAGAATCTTTTACCAATTTTGCCAGGATGTCCTCAATGATGATTGTGGTTTAGAACTCTGACCAGGTGGTCTTTGAAAACCAGGGGGAGGATTGGGATTGCCTTTCTGAAAATTGTTGTTATTACTCCATGAAAAATTTGGGTGATTTCTCCAGCCTGGATTATATGTGTTACTATAAGGATTATTCTGAGGCCGGATTTGATTTCCCAAATAATCCACCTGTTCAACAATTGATTCATCACCAAAGGTGGGCACAACTGCGGATACTTGCTGCCTTGAAAGTGACAATCCATCTATTTTTCTAGACAACTGATAGAGCCATTTTATACTCAATCTTTATAGTATGAATTGCGTTAATTTATTATTGATCTTATAGAAATCATAAGGAAATGGTACTTAATTTTATTATGTTGATAAATTAGGTTTAATGGAGTCAAGAGTGCTAATTCAAGTGATTTAGAGAATTCATCTACAATTTGGATCAAAGACAAGGATTTACACCACCGGAGGAAAGTACATGGGCGTGTATTTGAAGTACACGGCCGTGTACTTGGTTTGGAATCAAAAGAAAGATACACGATTGAAGTACACGGCCGTGTATCTGTCTTGAAGAATCAACAGAGAGATACACGGTTAAAGTACACGGCCGTGTATCTGTCTTGAAGAATCAACAGAGGGAGGCACGGTTTGTGATCTGGTTGTGGTATAAACCGTGCCATACATTGAACAAGAATGAGAAATTACAGAACATCGACCAGAGGAAGGCACGACTTGTGATCTAGCCGTGGTGGAAGCCGTGTCACACCTGAACACGGATGATGATATGTGAATTATCAACAGAGGAAGGCACGGTTCTAAATCTGGCCGTGTTGGTGGGTGTGCCAGGTGGACGATTATTCCCTTCTCGAGATTTACTTGAAAAAGGAAAGATATATTTGTATCTTGCTAGCTAAAGATCCACTGCCATTCCTTTAACAATATAAATAGAACCAACCCTAGAGGACAAAGGGAGTTTTTGGACAAGAAGGAAGGAAGGAGGCAGAGCAAGGGAAACCGGCAACAAAGACTTTTTCATGTTTTCACTTTTAATTTTCGTTTTAAGGATGAACATGTGTAGCTAAGCAAATTTTCTAGCCAAAGGATCATTGATGTTTAGTTCTTCACGAATTGTGGGATCTAATTGATTTGTCTTTAATCTATTCTTTGTTTTTGGATATTTATATATCTTCTGGAAGTTTTGTCAATATTATCTTTGTTGATTAGTATGAATTAGAGCTCTTCTACTCAATTAGTAAGTTAATATATTGTCAACTAGTACATCAGATCCGTAATTGTTTGATAGTTCTAGTTTCGGTGACACAATAACATGTTTGATTATAAAATAGATAGTCGAATTCATGTTATGGAGATATATGTTCTTGTTTAAATAGGTTATCTTATAATCTATTGGCATGAATTGGTAGTCTCTCTTGTTTTTAATGCTATTGATAGATTAAATGCTAAGAGCTTGTTTAGGGTTGTCTAATCAATAAGAGAAATAATCAAAGAGCGTGTTTTGATTATCAAGAAAGTAAGGAGGGATAGGTTATTAGAGCTTGTTAATAACCATAACCAGTTTATCTTGGATAAAGGATAGGAAATATTTGCATCGATGATCAATTCCTAGAATTAAACTATCTTGATTCCTTTGGCTAGACTTTTATCAATATTCGATTTTATTATTTGATTTCAATATTATTTTGATTCACAAACAAAATCCCGGCCATTCTTCTTTTCCTTTCTATTCTCTTTTTAATAGAAATATGTTTAACCAATCCTTGTGGATACGACCCTACTCACTACTATACACAAATCATATAATTATCTAGGAGTAGGTTTTTATTTTTGTTGGATTCGACACCCATCAAATTTTGGCGCCGTTGCCGGGGATTGGTGTCAAATTTATTTCTATTCTTTACGACTCGTTCTTCTCATACAGGTGAACTCACTTATAATCCAGAGATTGAGAAGACTTTTGAGAGATAGCGAAGAGAAGCTAGGTTGCGTCGAAAAGAAACCGTATCATCTTCATCCCCTGGACAGAACTTGGCATCGGATTTGTCTGATTCATCCATTGATTCTGAAAAAGAAGAAGATATGGCAAATCCTGAAAGCACATTAAGAGAATTAGCTGCACCAGATGTGAATCAACAACCACTTTGTATTCAATATCCTGAATTGGCTGTTGAGTTTGAGTTGAAATCTGATTTGATACATCTACTACCCACCTTTCATGGTCTTGAGAATGAAGACCCTCACAAACATTTGAAAGAGTTTCATATAGTGTGTTCTAGCATGAGGCCGCAAGGAATATCCGACGATCAAATCAAGTTATGTGCTTTTCCATTTTCTTTAAGTACTAGAGCTAAATATTGGTTGTTTTATTTGCCTTCAGGTTCTATAACCACTTGGACAGATATGGTGAGACTCTTCTTGGACAAATTTTTCCCTGCGTCTAGAGCCGCTGGTATAAGAAGAGAGATTTGTGGCATCAAACAAAGAGATACCAAGACTCTTCATGAGTATTGGGAGAGGTTCAAGCAACTTTGTGCAAGCTGTCCACAACATGGGATATCTGAACAACTTCTCATTCAATATTTCTATGAAGGTCTACTTCCGATGGAGAGGAAGATGATGGATGCTGCTAGTGGAGGCGCCATAGTGAATAAAACCCCTGGTCAAGCTAGGGAATTGATCTCCATTATGGCTGCTAATTCGCAACAATTTGGGTATAGGCATGATTCATCTTCAAGGAAGGTAAATGAGGTAAGTGTTTCTAACCTTGAACATCAAATTTCTAACCTAACCTCCCTTATACAGCAGATAGCTCTTGGAAATACACAGCAGGTGAAGACTTGTGGAATTTGTGCTGCTCCTGATCATCCTACCGACATGTGTCCCACATTGCAAGATGACAATCATGAGCATGCCAATGCTGTAGGAGGATTCCATGGACAGCCACAAAGGAAATATGATCCCTACTCGAATACTTATAATCCTGGATGGAGGGATCATCCTAACTTCAGATATGGCAATAAACTACAAAATTTCCAACAATTCCAGCCTAAGCCATTAAACCAAGTACCACAAGCTCCTTCCACTTCAGGTATGTCTCTTGAGGAAATTGTTAAATCACTTGCTGTTAATATAAAACAATTTCAGGATGAGATAAAGCGGAGCATTCACAACTTGGAAAATCAGGTAAGCCAACTTGCTTCTTCTATAAACAGGCTAGAAACTCAAGGTAAGTTACCCTCTCAGACTATCACAAATCCAAAGCAAAGCGCTAATGCAATTACCTTGAGAAGTGGAACGAAATTGCAGGGATCAAATGAGAAAGGACACCGATCTAATCTTGAGGAAGAGACGGAGAAAGAGACTGCAACTCCAAGCCAGTAGAATAACCAAACTAGAGGATCCCTCGTTGAACCACTAAAGGTCATGATAACAGCACCTCCTTTCCCTTCTAGATTAGCGAAAACTAAGAATGAAGCTGAAGAAAAAGAGATTCTTGAAACTTTTCACAAAGTTGAGGTAAATATTCCTTTGCTAGATGCAATTAAGCAAGTACCTCGTTATGCTAAATTTCTCAAAGAATTGTGCACTAACAAAAGAAAGCTGAAAGGTAATGAAAAGATTAGTGTGGGTGAGAATGTTTCAGCTATTCTTCAGAAGAAGCTTCCTCCTAAATGTAAGGATCCAGGTATGTTTACTATTCCTTGCAAAGTAGGTAATCTTGGAATCGCTAAAGCTATGTGTGATTTAGGAGCTTCAATCAATGTTATGCCTTTGTCTGTTTATCAATGTTTGAATGTTGGTCCCTTGAAGGAAACATGTGTTATTGTTCAACTTGCTGATAGGTCCAATGTTTATCCTGAGGGAGTCCTAGAAGATGTTTTAGTACAAGTTAATGGGTTGGTTTTCCCTACAGATTTTTATGTGCGGGACATGGAGAATGATGATTCTCGTAATTCATCAATGATATTATTAGGGAGACCATTTCTTAAGACATCTAGAACAAAAATTGATGTACAAGACGGTAACCTCACTATGGAATTTGATGGTGAAGTGATTAAATTTAACATTTATGATGCCATGAAATATCCTAGTGATATCTCCCCTGTTTTTGTTGTGGATGTTATTGACCCATTAACACAGGCTACATTTGACTTGATAGACGATGATGAGTTGAAAATTGTACTTAATAGGAGTCTTACTATTAATGCATTGAAAACTCTTAAGGAGAAGCTTATAATATCCTCTGATTTGCAGGACATGATTTGGGAGTTTGAATCGTTAAAACCTATCAGGTATGATGTGTCCTACATTAATTTACCCCCTTCTAACACAAGACTTCTTCCCTCCATTGTGCAGGCACCAAAACTGGAATTAAAACCCTTACCCGAACATCTAAAGTACATTTTCTTAGGAGAAAATGAGACTCTTGCTGTGATAGTCTCTAACAAACTAAGTACTTTAGAAGAAGAAAAGTTGATTCGGGTGTTAAGAGAGTATAAAGAAGCCATTGGATGGTCCATAGCTGATATCAAAGGACTAAGCCCATCCACATGCATGCACAAGATATTAATGGAAGATAATTGCAAACCTTCAAGGGAAGTTCAACATCATTTGAACCCACCTATGATGGATGTAGTTAAGAAAGAAATCTTGAAACTGCTTGATGTAGGTATGATCTATCTAATTTCCGATAGCAAATGGGTAAGTCCAATTCAAGTTGTTCCAAAGAAAACGGGCTTAACTGTAATTGAAAACTCTGATGGTGAGTTAATTCCTACTCGGGTTCAGAATGGATGGAAGGTTTGTGTTGATTATAGGAAGTTAAATGTGACCCACGCAAAAGAGATATAAAATGAGCGTGAATAAATACCGGCAAGTGTACCGGATCGGATCAAGTAATATAGTGAGAGAAGAGTGTCGAACCACGAAGATTGATTAAGTAATAGACCTTTATCAATTTCTACTATTATTTAGGCAATGATATTTGATGAGAATTGAATGAATTATACTAAATGCTTAAAAAGAGAATTGTGTTTGAAAAATGATGAATTGATGATGGGAAATAGAATCCACCCTAATTCTACTAATCATATTGCCTTCATGTTATAATAACTCATAGCTATATGGATTTTCACAAGAAATTAACAAAACCTTAATCCTTTATCAAGTGTTAAAGTAATGTTACCTCAATTTAATTTAATAGCTCCCGCTAATTCAAATCAAATGAGGATTCTAATTCACAATCATAAATTTCCCAATTATATGATTGCCTAATATCTTTAAAATAATTTCTCATAATCCCTTAGTGAAAAATTTAATAAAAATATTGCATGAAACACTTAGGTCAATTTCTAATAAAATTCAATAACGCTGCTTCCACATGAATTATTAAATCTTACTTAGGAATTCCTGATAAAACCTAAATTTCTCTTTCGAGTCATTTACATTTCTATGCATTGATTTCAATTACAAAATACAATTCATAGCAGGACTTCTTATATGAAAATTCCGCATGTCTACATTTCCTATAACATGAATACAATGATCATTTTAGTTTGAACTATGGCTTCATCATATTTCCCACAAGGATGATTTAGAACATTATAGTATGAATTGCATAAAAACAATTGAAATAAATAGGTGCAATGGAATTCATATTGAACAACAAGAATAAACTAATAAATGGCATAAAAGAAAATAAAGTAATTGAAACAATAGCTATAATCTTCAAGAACTTTAATCTTCTAAAATGATTCCTCGAATTTTCAACTGAAAGCAAACTTCAGCAAAATAACTTTCTTTCTTCAAACTAAAATTTGGAATAACATGAAATGTAATGGAATTAAAGAAAACATAAAATCCTAAAGTTCCTAACGGAATTCTAATGATTTCAAAGAAAGACAAAGAATCAAAACAAAAGGATTCTCAAACAAAAGGGGATGCCCCCAAGGTTTACATAAGGGGCCTATTTATAGATCCAAAGAGGAGGAGGATAAGCTTGATCTGATGAGGAGTTGAGTCAGCAAATTAATTAAGATACGATTTTGGAGAGATTTTCGCAATGGATATCCAGGCAGTAATGAAGGCCGGCTCAAGGCCGGCTTTAAGGCCGGCGGCTTTAATGTTTTTTTGAGGCCGGTTTAATATAGGCCAGCAACCTTCCGTGCAATCCTCCGCTCGCTTCTTTAATTTTGTGAAAAACTCCTCCAATTAACTTGTATTATACTTTTGGGTCCTCAAAACCTGAATTTTCACAATAAACACCATTAAATATCATTTCTTTATATTTTCTTTATAATATTGAAATAAATTTAATATAAGTCCAAAAGAAAATATAAGTATAATGTGATCTTATCAAAATGCGTCAACTAGAAAAGATCACTTCCCTCTTCCTTTTCTTGATCAGATGCTTAAACGTTTGGCTAGCCATTCTCACTATTGTTGTCTTGATGGTTATTCAGGTTTTCATCAAGTTCCAGTGGCACCAGAAGATCAAGAGAAGACTACTTTTACATGTCTATTCGGTACTTTTGTGTATCGAAGGATGCCTTTTGGGCTTTGCAATGCCCTAGCCACATTCCAAAGGTGTATGGTTAGTATATTTTCAGATTATGTGGAGAATATCATAGAGGTTTTCATGGATGACTTCACTGTCTATGGTAACTCTTTTGATTCATGTTTGACTAACCTTACAAAAGTGCTTCAAAGATGTATAGATAAGAGTCTTGTGTTGAACTATGAAAAATGTCACTTTATGGTTGAACAGAGTCTAATTCTAGGTCATATTGTATCTTCTAAGGGGCTTGAAGTCGATAAAGCTAAAGTAGAATTGATTAAATCTCTACCTTACCCTGTAAGTGTACGGGAAATTCGCTCTTTTCTTGGGAGTGTAGGATTCTATCGACGCTTCATCAAGGATTTTTCCAAGATTACACAACCCCTATGCAGATTGCTGTAAAAAGAAGTGACATTTGAGTTTGATGAGGCCTGTAAGCACGCTTTTGACACATTAAGGGATAAGTTAACTTCTGCTCTAATCATCCAACCACCTCACCGAAACCTTCCCTTTGAAATTATGTGTGATGCGAGCAATGCAGTTGGAGCCGTTCTTGGCTAAAGAGTTGGAAGAGCTTCCCATGTCATTTATTACGCTTCTAGAACATTGGATAGTGCTCAATGCAACTATTCCACAACGGAAAAAGAACTCTTAGCTGTTGTTTTTGCATTAGAAAAATTCAGATCATATTTACTAGGTACTAAGGTAATTGTTTACTCTGATCATGCAGCTCTCAAATACCTACTCACGAAGAAGGAGGCGAAACCAAGACTTATTCGATGGATACTCTTATTACAAGAGTTTGATCTAGAAATACGTGATAGGAAAGGCTCTGAAAATTTAGTTGCTGACCACCTCAGTAGAATACTTATCAGTGAAGGGTCAATACCAATACAAGATGATTTTCCAAATGAGCATCTCTTTTCTATTCAAAAGACAATTCTGTGGTATGCTGATATTGTCAACTATTTGTTACTAAGACACTACCAAGTGATTTGTCTAGGGCTCAAAAAGATAAAATTAAAAGTGATGCTAAGTACTATGTATGGGATGATCCGTATTTGTGGAAACATTATGCTAATCAAATCATTAGAAGGTGTATTTCTCAAGATGATATTCCTTCTGTCTTGCAATTTTGTCATTCATATGCATGTGGTGGACATTTTGGCCCTAAGAGGACAGCTCAAAAGGTATTAGGGTGTGGTTTGTTTTGGCCTACATTGTTTCGTGATTCTTTTATGTTTTGTAAGTCTTGTGAACAATGTCAAAAAATTGGTAACTTAGGACGTAGAGAACAAATGCCACTTACCCCTATTCTTGCATGTGAAATATTTGATATATGGGGTATTGACTTTATGGGTCCTTTTCCTTCTTCTTTCGATAATGTTTACATCCTTCTTGCTGTGGATTATGTTTCAAAATGGGTGGAAGCCAAAGCGACCCGAACTAATGATGCCAAAGTTGTTGTGGACTTTGTTAAATCTCATATTTTTTTCTAGGTTCGGGACACCAAAGGCTCTTATCAATGATTGTGGCACACACTTTTGTAATAGAGTAGTGGAAACTCTACTTAAAAAGTACAAGGTCACTCATCGCACTTCCACCGCATACCACCCTCAAACCAATTGATTGGCAAAAGTTTCAAATCGAGAAATTAAGTCTATTCTGGAAAAAACCGTCAATCCAAGCAGGAAGGATTGGAGCACAAGACTTGAAGATGCATTATGGGCCTACCGGACAGCTTACAAGACCCCTATAGGTATGTCTCCTTACCTTTTGATATTTGGCAAACCGTGTCATCTCCCTATGGAGTTGGAACATAGAGCGTATCGGGCTGTAAAACAATGTAACATGCAAATGGATGAAGTTGGTGAGCATAGAAAACTTTAATTACAAGAACTTGAGGAAATTCGAAGAGAAGCTTATGAGAGTACTAAAATCTACAAGGAAAAAACAAAGGATTTTCATGATCAAATGATTTCCTAAAAGAATTTTTCTATAGGTAAAAAAGTATTACTTTATCATTCTCGATTGAAGTTGTTTTCTGGAAAACTACGATCACGGTGGATTGGTCTCTTTGTTATCACTAACATATTTTCACATGGTGCAGTTGAGATCACAAGTCTTGAAACTGGTAAAAACTTCAAAGTCAATGGTCATCGCTTGAAACCTTTTTATGAAGGATTTCAAGTATGTAATATTGAAGAAACGAGTTTAACTTACCCCGAGTATTGTGATTAATTACAGGAACGTCTAGCCAAAGATGTTAAAGAAAGGCGCTTCATGGGAGGCAACCCATATCAATTTATTTTATCTTAGTTTTATTTTGATTTTTCTTTTGATTAGCTGCAGCAAGGGTATATATCATCAAATGACACTCTCTAGTGCTTAAGGGGAGAACTCCAATACTCTACACTTTATACCAGGGAAGTACCAGTATTTCTTTACTCTTATTCTATAATGTTCCTTATGTTGTTAATTCCTCTTTAATTGTGCTGAATTAGGAACAATGCGGACACTATTCAAACTAAGTGTGGGGGAGAGGATAATAAATATAGAGGATAGAGAATTGACTCATACTTTGAATGTTTGTAGAGAATTGGCTCATACTTTGAATGTTTGTCCTTAAGCAATTTTAAGCCAAATTTTTCAAAAATTTTCATTAAATCTGGAGATTGTACTAAATGTTGTAATAAGCATCTACAAAATGTGAAATTGACTTGTTCAAGTGTTTTACTCACCTACTGCTGTGATTAGAATACTTAGTTAAAATTAAGTAGTGAAATCTTTAAGAAACAAATTTACCTTGTATTTAGCCTTAGAATTGGAAGTTTAAGAGTAAGTCTAGTTCTTAAGTGAAAAATAAACAAGTCTACTTCTAGGTTATATTAGTTACTGTATACTCTTTGGAGTTGTTTTTGAAACAATGATAACACTTAGTGAAAGATGTTGAAGAAACTCTTTCCTTAGTAACCCTTTAAACCAGATAACTATTATTACTCTAGCAATAATTGAAAAACAAAATATCAAGCATAGCCATTACTCCAATGATTCAAATAATTGAGTTAAGAGTATTCGAACTTGAATGTTAAAGTGAGGAAGAGTCCGTAGGGGTATCTTAAAACCCAGTCACTTGAGTGACGAGCTCAGGATGTTGCCGACTCAATGAACTCACTATAACGATAAGGGTAAAAAAGGCGAAAGTTCATGAAAAGAAACGGGCAAAAACCCGTCAAAATAGATGCTTGATTAAATCGAAAGAACATGAATGTAAAAATTCATTGAATGAAATAAGACTAATAATAAAAAGGGAGAAAATCTAGGGAAAAAGTAGATACCATATGCTTTTACTTTGTGTTGCAAAGATTATATACTTGCTAATATTCAATGAAGTTTAATTGGGTGTTTTTCCTTATTGGATTAAGTATTTACTTTTGGAATAAAAGTTCTTTTGCTAAATAAGAGGATTAAAGTTTGTTTTGTTTAGATTAGCTATTAAATTTTGTCTATGGTAATTTAATTACAGGAAACCAGTTTGGTTGGAGCAGTAGACATTAAAATTGCAAGTCATGAATTATAAAAGAATAGATGCGTGTAATGATGAAAAGAAATTTTGTATAATCTATGATGAATTTCTCAATTGATTTAATTCAATTGCTTGAGGACAAGCAAGAGTTTAAGTGTGGGGGAATTTGATAGAGCCATTTTATACTCAATCTTTATAGTATGAATTGTGTTAATTTATTATTGATTTTATAGAAATCATAAGGAAATGGTACTTAATTTTATTATGGTGATAAATCAGGTTTAATGGAGTCAAGAGTGCTAATTCAAGTGATTTAGAGAAGTCATCTACAATTTGGATCAAAGACAAGGATTTACACCGCCGGAGGAAAGTACATGGGTGTGTATTTGAAGTACACGGCCGTGTACTTGGTTTGGAATCAACAGAAAGATACACGGTTGAAGTACACGGCCGTGTATCTGTCTTGAAGAACTAACAGAAAGATACACGGTTGAAGTACACGGCCGTGTATCTATCTTGAAGAATCAACAGAGGGAGGCACGGTTTGTGATCTGGTCGTAGTATAAACCGTGCCATACACTGAACAAGAATGAGAAATTGCGGAACATCGACCAGAGGAAGGCACGGCTTGTGATCTAGCTATGGTGGAAGCCGTGTCACACACTGAGCATGGATGATGATATGTGAATTATCAATAGAGGAAGGCACGGTTCTAAATCTGGCCGTGTTGGTGGGCGTGCCAGGCGGACGATTATTCCCTTCTTGAGATTTACTTTAAAAAGGAAAGATATATTCGTATCTTGCTAGCTAAAGATTCTCTGCCATTCCTTTAACAATATAAATAGAACCAACCCTAGAGGACAAAAGGAGTTTTTGGACAAGAAGGAAGGAAGGAGGCAGAGCAAGGGAAACCGGCAACAAAGACTTTTTCATGTTTTCACTTTTAATTTCGTTTTAAGGATGAACATGTGTAGCTAAGCAAATTTTCTTGCCAAAGGATCATTGAAGTTTTGTTCTTCACAAATTGTGAGATCTAATTGATTTGTCTTTAATCTATTCTTTGTTTTTGGATATTTATATATCTTCTGGAAGTTTTGTCAATATTATCTTTGTTGATTGGTATGAATTAGAGCTCTTCTACTCAATTAACAAGTTAATATATTATCAACTAGTACGTTAGATCCGTAATTGTTTGATAGTTCTAGTTTCGGTGACATGATAACATGTTTGATTATAAAATAGATAGTCGAATTCATGTTATGGTGATATATGATCTTGTTTAAATAGGTTATCTTATAATCTATTGGCATGAATTGGTAGTCTCTCTTGTTTTTAATGCTATTGATAGATTAAATCCTAAGAGCTTGTTTAGGGTTGTCTAATCAATAAGGGAAATAATCAAAGAGTGTGTTTTGATTATCAAGAAAGTAAGGAGTGATAGGTTATTAGAGCTTGTTAATAACCATAACCAGTTTATCTTGGATAAAGGATAGGAAATATTTGCATCAATGATCAATTCCTAGAATTAAACTATCTTGATTCCTTTAGCTAGGCTTTTATCAATATTCGATTTTATTATTTGATTTCAATATTATTTTGATTCACAAACAAACCCACCACCCCCCCCCCCCCCCCCCCCACCCCCCCCCTTCTTCTTTTCCTTTCTATTCTCTTTTTAATAGAAATATATTTAACCAATCCTTGTGGATACGACCCTACTCACTACTATACACAAATCATATAATTGTCTAGGAGTAGGTTTTTATTTTTGTTGGATTCGACACCCATCAACAACGCCTCTACCTTTGACATGATTGTAGTAGCCACGTCTACATCAATAACTCCTGCTGGTCTGTTATCTCTACTCCTAGAATGTGACCATTCAAAATTATTCACTGCTAGATTCTCGAAGAGAGCTAAGCTTTTGATAGAGCCATTTTATACTCAATCTTTATAGTATAAATTGTGTTAAATTATTATTGATTTTATAGAAATCATAAGGAAATGGTACTTAATTCTATTATGGTGATAAATCAGGTTAAATGGAGTCAAGGGTGCCAATTCAAGTAAATTAGAGAAGTCATCTACAACTTGGTTCAAAGACAAGGATTTACACCGCCGGAGGGAAGTACATGGGCGTGTAATTGAAGTACACGGCCGTGTACTTGGTTTTGAATCAACAGGAAGATACACGGTTGAAGTACACGGCCGTGTATCTGCCTAGGGGGAAGCACGGTTTGAGGCACGGCCATGGTGCAAACCGTGTTACACACTGGACAAGAAGGCAGAAATGTGGACTTTCAACAGAGAGAGACACGGCTCATGATCTGGCCGTGGGAGCAACCGTGCTTGAAGCCGTGGTGGAACCCGTGGTGGAAGCTAGACGTGCCAAGGAGAAGAAATTGTGGAACTTTGACAGAGGAAGACACGACTTAGGATCTAGCCGTGGTGTAGACCGTGGTACACACTGAACAAGGATGAAGACTTGTAGATTATGCACAGAGGAAGGCACGGTTGGAAATCTAGCCGTGGTGTAAGCCGTACCAGGTGGACGAATATTCACTTCTCGAAATCTACTTGAAAAAAGGAAAGATATTTTCGTATCTTGCTAGCAAAAGATCACATGCCATTCCTCTAACAATATAAATAGAACTACCCCTAGAGGGTTAGAGAAAAAATCTTGAATCTTTGGAACTTGAAGAACCTTGGATCATCTTGGAGGCAGAGCAGGCAACCGGGTTTATCATGTTTCTACTTTTTATTTTTGTTTTGTTGATGAACATGAGTAGCTAAACTACTCTCCTAGCCAAAGGGTCATAGATGTTTAATTCTCTACAAATTGTGAGATCTAATTGATCGTATTTACTCTATTCTTTGTTTTGGATATTCGTATATCTTCTGAACGTTTTCTCATTATTATCTTTGTTGATTGGTATGAATTAGAGCTCTTCTACTCAATTAGCAAGTTAATATATTGTCAACTAGCACGTCAAATCCGTAATTGTTTGATTGTTCTAGTCTCAGTGACACAATAATATGTTTGGTTATAAAATAGATGATCGAATTCATGTTATGGAGGTGTATGATCATGTTTAAATAGGTTATCTTATAATCTACTGGCATGAATTGGTGGTCTCTCTAGTTTTTAATGCTATTGGTAGATTAAATCCTAAGCGCTTGTCTAGGGTTGTCTAATCGATAAGAGAAATAATCAAAGAGCTTCTCTTGATTATCAAGGAAATACGGAGAGATAGGTTGTTAGAGCTTGTTAATAACCATAACCAGTTTATCTAGAAATAAGAATAGAAAACATTTGCATCGATGATCAATTCCTAGAATTAAACTATCTTGATTTCTTTAGCTAGGCTTTTATCAATATACGATTCTATTATCTTGTTTCAACTTTATTTTGATTCACAAACAAAACCCCCCCTCATTTTCTTTTCCTCTTTATATCCTTTGAATAGAAATATCTTTAACCAATCCCTGTGGATTCGACCCTACTCACCACTATATGCAAATCATATAATTGTCTAGGAGTAGGTTTTATTTTTGTTGGATTCTACACCCATCAGCTTTCTTCAGGAGTTTGATGATTAATCGTGCCTCCAATTGCAGCATTTACCATCTGTCTAGTCTGACAATTGAGACCATTGTAGAAAATCTAAACCTGCATCCACTCTAGAACACCATGATGAGGGCATCTCTTTAATGATTCCTTGAAACGTTCCCAAGCCTCATAAAGTGTTTCTGACTCTTGCTGGTGATAAGACTGGATGTCAGCTCGAAGTTTGGCGGTCTTTGAAGGTGGAAAGAACTTGTCCAAAAACCTTGTAACCAACTCTTCCCAGGTGGTTATGGAGCTTCTTGGCAAAGAGTTTAACCATTGTTTAGCTCTTCCTCTTAAAGAAAATGGGAAGAGTCTAAGACGAACCGCATCTTCACTCACTCCATTAAATTTGAAAGTGTCACATATCTCCAGGAAGGATTGAATATGAGAGTTTGGATCCTCATCCTCAAGACCATCAAATTGGGCATATTGTTGAACCATTTGAATAACGGCTGGTTTAATCTCAAAACCGTTTGCCGCCACCCTAGGTCTAACAATGCTAGAGCTAACACCATCCAACCTTGGCCTAGCGAACTTAGCATTGGTTCTCCTAAGCTCAACCAATGGATTTAGCTCATGAGGAGGATTGTTTTGTGGGTCAGCCATTCCTTCTAACACCAGTGATTCCTTAACCCTTATTGATGAGGATAGAGATGGATGCTTGTCTCTTTTGTGTGATTGAGTAAGGATTCTCTCAGGCTCCAGATTAAAATCAACAAGGCCCTTGGATCGGCTCCTAGTCATGCACTACAAGAATTAAAATCTAAGAATCGGTGGTACCTAAATTCTAAGTAAACAAAGAAGGAATAGTAACAGAAGTAAATAAAGTGGCTAGATTAATAAGTAATAAGTGTTCCTAATATTAGCGGTGCCTCCTCCCTAGCAACGGCGCCAAAAACTTGATCGTTGCCAACCGTAGTTTTAATATTTATAATGCATGTTCCTAATTCAAACTACGTTGCAATAGGCAAGTGTACCTACTGAAGACGTAATATAGTGTTAAGTACAGGGTCGTCCCATAGAGAGAAGGTTACTAATTACTAGTACTAGCTATTTCCCTATTATCTAACCGTTAAATTAAGATGAGGTGTATAAAAAATGAAAGTAGTCAACAATCTAAAATTTAAACTAAAGCTACTTCAACAACACAAGATTCAATCCTATAACAAAACAACCTAGATCTCATTATATACCTATATTGTCACATAAATCATTAGAAGCTAAGGATTAATGTTTCTAAGTTCTTAAGCTGTTAAGTTCCAAGAAGCAAGATAATTACTTTCTCAAGTAAATTACTTATCTAATCTTAGATTTATCAATTAGGATCTCTCCTCAATTAATAGCAATCTAGAATCGCATGAAGCATAAGAACTCGATTCGAATGAATGTTCAACAGAAGATTTTCGATATTCTATCTCTAGAAACACGAGCAAATCTCATCCAAAACATAAATCTGATCATAAAAGCGATTTCTCAATCAACTCAAATGATATTAAGCATAAACTCATATTCTGGAAATATGAATCTAAGATAATTATGCAACACATGTAATGGAAAAAAAGAACATCAATAAAACATCAATTAAATCATATCTTCATCATATGACAAAATAGTTCAAATGAGATCTAAGTCTAGGTTTACTCTTCCATAGACCTAACAGTGAAAGAACAAATACATGAAGAGAAACTAGAGTTCATGATTACAACCCGGATAGATTGAATCTTGAATGCCTTGCTTAGATCTCCTTGGATTGTTGAGTAGAAAACTAAAGAAAGAGAGGAAAATGAAGAGAAGTGTATTATAAAACCCTAGGTCTGCTGTTCATATAGGGGCGTGGTGGTGGTCTGCTGTTCATATGCCCCCTGATATGGGGGCATGGCAGGCAGAGGATATGCTCTTCTTCCTTTCTCTTTCTTGTTTTCTTCTCAATTTCTTTCGATGATCTTCATTACACCTGAAAGCAACATATTTTTTGATTAAGCATCAAATTCGGATGATTTTTTATTAATTATCAACTTAAAAGAGCTTAAAATCTTCTTAGAATTTGGAGTATTATGGTGATTATCAACAGTTATGTTCACCTTCAAAGATTTCAGAGGGTAGTGAGCAGTTGGGCCAACCATTAGGGGGCAATGAGGATTAGCACGATACAGATGAGTTAGAAAAAGAGGGAATAAAATCAATGGATTGGGTTGAGACAGGGGAGGCATCAGTAGACAATGAGTCCTTATTTATGTTGCAGATGAGATACATCCTGGAAATGGGGGAGAAAAAACAATCAACTATTGTGGTATTTCAGATATTATGATTCTACAGAGATACTTCTTCAGATGGATTGCTAGGAGAAAACAAAGTCTCTACTACAATTGATCTACCAGACTTGAGGATAAATCTTTTGAGGCTCGAGGAGATGATAGGAATCAAAATCCGACAGCACCTATCATTAGGGCAAGAATTAAAGGAATTCGAATTTTGGCAATGAGGGCCCAATTTGAGCAGATCGATCCCGGAATTATTTATAAATTAACCTCTTTTCTATTATTCTTGTATTGTGTTTTCCAACAGGAACACTTATCATATTTTATAGGGCAATGGATAAACTCCCTCAGACTAAGCTTGTGGGTTATCCATGGACCGACCTGAATCGGCAATGAGCTGGGCCGATGAATCCTATAGAAGACCGGCATCTTGAAGACCAATTTATTTTATATATTTTTCATTTGCATGGACTATTTATGTTGTAATCATTTTGGAACACTTTTATTTTGATTGTAATTTTCATTTAGGACTAGCCACCTTAAAAGTGGCAAACTTATAATTTTGACCATTTTCTAACCCTAAGAGTAGCAAGTATAAATACTTGCTTATGGTAGGGTTTGAGGAGGCCATTTTTTCATATTAAACACTAGCACTTCACGTGTAGGAATTAGGGTTCATCATAGTTCTAATCCTCTTATCAATTTCAACCTAAGAATTGGAATTGTGACGAGTGCAACAAGGGGAAATTGTGAGTCATTTCGATTTCTTTCTTTGTTGTTTTTCATTTCTTCTCTAGTGAGTCATATCTAGGGTTGATTTGGAGTTTCTTGGACATATTTTTGAATGTAATTTGTGAACAATTATCTTATTTAAGATTGATTATTCTTTTAGTACTTGAAAACAATATCATTTTATTGTTGGCGTGAATTGGAATTGAAGGGGGGGTTGATATCATGGTTTTTGATCCATCCATTTTGATTTGAATTCACGTGGTTTTCAATTAATTTTGTTGTCATATGGTGAAGATTACAAATAGGGATCACAATTACATCATTTGATCTTTGGTTTCCATCAAATCTCCAAAGGGGTTTCACGTGAGTTGTAGACCAATTGGACCGGTTTTGTAATTGAGTTGTGATTTGTTTTCCTTGAGTCATTCGATTGTGCTTGGACTTGGTTTTGAGCACATTAGTAAACAAATAATTCCATGGTCGATTTTCTCAAAATGGGCCTTCATCGCCAATATTCGAAATCCTTTAGTTCTTGCCCTAATGATAGGTTTTGCGAGATTTTGATTCCTATCAATAATGTAGTTGCCTTGAATTGTTTTTGTGTTTCAACAGATAGAGTTGGTAATTACGGGCAGGCCAAAACTTTTGGCCCGGCCACTGGTCGGGGTGGGCATGTTCTTGCGCGCATGGCTTGGATTGCTGACCCTCAAAAAAATAAAATAAAATTGTGCTAGTAGAAACACTAATTTAAACAATTTTCAACACTTTTTTTTCTATGATATATAATATAAATTATACTTGCAAAGAAAGAAAAGGTTTATCTAAAAAGAAAAAATCATCTAGCATGTCCTACATAGTACACTTTAATAAAAAAATAGTAAATTAAAAAAAAAATCGCTGGCAGGGCGAGCCGGCCCATTTGGCCCGCATTCTCGGCTCTATCAATAGATTAATTCATCAGCCATGTCAAATGATAGTGTGAATGGGAGAATTGGCAATGAGGCCAATAGTCAAGTTGGTGGCGGTCAAGGTCATTGAACTATAGGTGGAAGAACATTGGAGGAGTAATTGTGGGATCTCACCACCATTGTTGCTACATTAGCAACAAGGATAGATCAAATGACAATGCCACAACCACCAGTGGAAAATCCTTAGGCACCTCTACCTAGAGTAGTTCTTTATAATGTTTACGAGATGGAGCTATTGGAGGTAATAGGGGCAGGAGAATGGAGGGAGATTATCATGCTCTTAAGGAGGAAAGAGATGATAATTTTGATAATGACCCTTACCCAAACAAGGAGTTCAGACTACCTTGGGGATTAGAGTATGTGAAATTGTAGATGCCTTCATTCGATGGTAGGGGTACTACGGATGATTATTTGGATTGGGAGGATAAGGTTGAGGGTCTGTTTGAGTGCTATGAGATTGATTGTAACACTCAAGTTCATCTTGCAGCTATAGAATGCACAAGTTATGCCGCCTTATGGTGGAAAAATCTTGTGGTTAATAGATGAAGAGATGGTGAGGTTGATATACATACCAGGTGAGATATGAAATGGGTATTGAGGAAAAGGTTTATACCTGAGCATTATAGGTAAGAACTATTTATGCATCTCTAAACACTAAGTCAATGAGACAAAATAGTTGATGATTATGTGCAGGAGTTTAAGACATTGATGATTAGATGTGGGTCAATTGAGCCTCTTGAGTAAACCCTAGCACGATTTGTGTTTGGGTTGAAGTATGAGATTACCTACATTGTAGAGTTATAGAGGTATAATACACTTCATGAGGCTATTCAGTTAGCCTTGAAAGTGGAGAAGCAGAGGCAATCCAACCTTTTCCGAGCAACTAGTAACAAGTATGGAACTTCTACCAAACCTCTTAGGTTAGATGGTTAGATGGGAAGACAAAAAGGAATAGGGGAACATGCCAAGGTTCTAGACAAGAATACCTCTAACACTGATAGGGAAAGGGATACTTTTGGGAAAGGAAAAGAGGTTATTGGGTTGATTTTAGGTAGACAGTGCTAGGGTCAACCAGTGAGAAAATGTGCCAAATTAAATGTTTCAAATGCATGGGTTTTGGACACATGGCTGTGTAGTGTCCTAATAAAAGGGTAATGACTGTTATGGAGGGAAACAATGAATAATGTGCCTAATGACACTTTAAAACACATCCAAAAGACTTAAGAAAAGATATCTCAAGTCTAAGCAAAATCGGATCCCAAAATGGCACTTTTCAAATGAACCCAATGTTGAAATGATGAAATTCAATTCTACTAATGATATAATCTGAATACCACAATGGAAATGGTTTCTAATAACACTCTAATATCATATAATCCACGCAAATGAAGCCTCAATTTGATAAAGAAAACTGTAAAGTAAGATTCCTTTTCCAAATGGTGAAATTCACGTTTTCAAGGAAACTTTTCAATGATGATCCAAATCAAATGATAAGTACTTCAAATAATCACAAGAATTCGTGTACAATAAGATGTAAATCTGACCAAGAACTATCTCTAATCAACCCTAGATACAACACACTAGAGAAGAAAAGAAATCACAACAAAATGAAAATGATATAACTCACAATTTCAAGATGTTGCACTCGCCACAATTTCAAGTCTTGGAATTGAAATTGATAAGAGTTGGAACCAAGGTATGAACCCTAATTCACACGTGAAAAGAGGTGTATATTCAGCAAAAATAAGCTCTCTAAACCCAAATACTTGCTTGTTCTAAGGTTAAAAAAGTGCTCAAAATTACAAGTTTGCCACTTTTAAGGTGGCTAACCCTAAATGAAAGTTACATGGAAATAAAAGTGTCCCAAAACCAAAATACAACCAAAATAGTTCATAAAAAGAGTAAATATATAAAGAAATGGTCCTTCAAGATGCCGGTCTTCAAGAAGCTTTTGAATCAGTTTCAGTTGACAACCTTGATTCACTCAGTAATAAGGGTGTTTTTGCATCCTGTAAGACTGACAAATGAACCTGCTGAAATGCATCAAAATTATAGTGTAAAGATGTGGAAAGTGAGTTAGACTTTTCAAGGTTAGGTTTCTCTAGAAAAACCCTCATAACTAGATTCTGGAGACCCTTAGCTCGGGCCCTGGTGATAGGTCCTGGAAAAGTCTGATTCCTATCATCTCCTCGGGCTTCTGGAAGATTTGCCCTCAAATCTGATGGATTTTTGTGCAAGTCATCTGCTAAATAAGGTGAAAGATCTGAAATATTAAAAGTGGCTGATACTCCATAATCTCCTGGCAACTCGATGCAATAAGCATTGTTGTTGATGCGCTTTAAGACCCTGAATGGTCCGTCTGATCTAGGAGATAGCTTCTGTGACTTTTTGTGTGGAAACCTATCCCTACTAAGATTAATCCAGACTAAATCACCTGGATTATAGAGATGGTTTTTCCTGTGCCTGTTTCCTTGGATCCTCTGTTGTTCCTAGGTCTTCTGAAGGTGTTTAGTGGTCCGATCATGTATGTGTTGAATCTGTTGTGCTCGGTCAACTCCACTAAGACTTTCTTCCTTTGTCGCTGGTCCAGCTATAAAATCTAATGGAATAGAAGGGTTATAGCCATAAACAACTTCAAAGGGAGACTTACTGGTTGAACTATGAGTAGACCTATTGTAAGCGAACTCAACAATAGGAAGACACAAGTCCCAATCAGTAAGGTTCTTGCCAACTGTTGCTCTGAGAAGATTCCCAAGCGTGCGGTTAACAACCTCTGTTTGTCCGTCAGTTTGGGGATGGCAAGAGGTACTGTACATCAGTTTAGTACCCAGTCTTTTTCATAGTGTTTTCCCAAAGAAACTAAGGAACTTAGTATCTCTGTCTGACACTATGCTGTGTGGAACTCCATGTAACTTGACAATTTCCTGCACAAAAAGGTTAGCAATAAAAAGAGCATCGTCTGTTTTGTGGCATGGCACAAAACGTGACATTTTTCTGAATCGATCAACAACCACCATAATAGAGTCTTTCCCTCTTTGTGTTCTGGGTAATCCCAACACAAAATCTATGCTGATATCAGTCCAAGGCCTAGATGGTATAGGTAAAGGCATATATTCACCCTGTGCGCCTTTCCTCCCCTTGGCTCTCTTACAAACACCACACCTTTTTAATACCCTATGGACATCCCTTATCATGCCTTTCCAGTAGAAATTCTCCCTCAATATGGCTAGAGTTCTCTTCTCACCAAAATGCCCTGACAAACCTCTTGCATGTGCTTCCCTCACCAACAATTCCCTCACAGATCCAGATGGAATACAAAGTTTTCCTAATTTATAAAGAAAGCCATCTATCACACAATAACCATCATATATCCAGCCTCAAAGACACCTCTCCATGACAATTTTGAATTCCTCATCACATACATATTGTTCCTTCAACAGTTCGAAACCCAGTAATTTTGATTGAAGAGAAGTGATTAGTACATACCGTCGTGATAAAGCGTCAGCAACAATATTCTGATTGCCCTTTTTGTACTTAATCACATAAGCAAAACCCTCAAGAAATTCCACCCACTTAGCTTGACGCTTAGACAAATTATGTTGACCCCTGAAATGTTTCAAAGATTCATGATCTGTATAAATAATAAACTCCTTTGGGAGGAGATAATGCTGTCACGTCATGAGAGCCCAAACTAAGGAATAAAATTCCTTATCATATATAGAATAGTAAAAAGTTGCTCCACTCAACTTTTCACTAAAATATGCAATAGGCCTCTTCTCCTGCATTAATACACCACCAATTCCAATCCCTGAAGCATCACATTCCAATTAAAAAATTTTGTCAAAATCAGGTAAGATCAGTAATGGGGCACAAGTGAGTTTTTCCTTAATCTCTTCAAAACTCCTCTAGGCCTTTTCACTTCAGATGAAAGGAACACTCTTCTTAGTCAGTTCTGTGAGAGGGCTGACAATGCTACTGAAATTTTGGACAAAGCGTCTATTAAAAGATGCAAGCCTATGAAAACTTTTTACCTCAGTAACTGAAGTGGGTGTTGGCCATTCCTTAACTGCCCTCACTTTCTCCTCATCCATCTTAACTCCTACACCTGACACAACTAAACCTAAAAATGTTACCTCGGTTTGACAAAAGGAACACTTCTGAAAATTCGCAAATAACTGTTGTGCCTTCAGTACTGAGAATACTGCCCGAAGATGCTCCACATGTTGTTCTAGGTCTTTGCTGTAGATCAGAATATCATCAAAATAAACCATAAAAATTTTTCCTAAGAACTCCTTCAATACATGGTTCATCAATCTCATAAAAGTGCTAGGAGCATTACTCAAACCAAAGGGCATAACCAACCATTCGTAAAGTCCATGGCGTGTTTTAAAAGCGGTCTTCCATTCATCCCCTTCCCTCATCCGAATCTGGTGATATCCGCTTTTAAGATCAACTTTGGAGAAAATCTGTGAACCATACAGCTCATCCAACATATCATCAAGTGTAGGAATAGGATACCTGTATTTAATGGTGATTTTGTTGATGGCTCTGCTATCAATGCACATTCTCCAAGTTCCATCCTTCTTGGGAACAAGAAGGGTGGGAACAGCGCATGGGCAGAGACTCTCTCTAACAAACCCTCGTTCCACCAACTCATCTACCTGACGTTTCAATTCCTTAGCCTCCTTAGGATTCATGCGATATGCGGGTCGGTTTGGTAACACTGAACCGGGCATAAGATCAATGGCATGCTCTATCCCTCTCAAGGGTGGTAATCCTGTTGGCAAATTATCAAGAAAAGGGTCAGTATACTCATTTAATACCTGAGAAACTGCTGGAGGTAGAGGCTGTGATTCCCGTAGCCCTAAGACAAATCTCAACTGAAGTAAGTATGTTGGAGCCTCCTCTGTGATTAATCTCTCCATCTCACCTTGTCCCATCAATAATACCTTTTTCCCCTCAAAAACATTATTTTGAAGTAAAACCTTCTTAGCCTCTGATGGTCGATTAATCTGTTGCTGGACATTATGGACCTCTGAAGGTGGCATAGGATTCAGAATAATTCGCTTGCCGTCCTTTTGAAACATATATGTATTTCTGAAGCCATCATGTAAGACCCTCCTGTCATATAACCAAGGTCTACCAAGAAAAATATGAGATGCACACATGGGCAAGATATCACACTCAATTTCATCACAATACTTTTCCCCTACACTGAAGGGTACCCTAGCTCTTTGGGTAACATACAAACTCCCTTGTTCATTAAGCCAATGTAGTTTGTAAGGTTTAGGATGTGGAATAGTTGAAAGCTTTAGCTTCGATACCAACGATGCAGCTACTACATTAGTACAACTACCACCATCTATTATTAGGACACACAAATTTCCTTGTATCCTACAAGAAGTGTGGAACAAATTTTCCCTTTGTTCTTCCTCCTTACTAGCAAGTGTACTTAATGAACTTCGCAATACATTAGCATATTGAAGCATTTCACTAGACATTGTGAAATTTAACTCAATCAACACGTGTACAATATTCCCCACTCCTTTTAAGATCACGGTGCAACAATTTTCAATTTCCACAAGTTCACTCCACGGCAACACACAAGTAACAACTACAATTAATATGTAACACTTCCACGGCAACAACCAAGGGAATAATGGATACAAGTAATCTTCAACTTCCACGGCAAATAATGAAGACAAGAGATTAATAAGTAGCTTTCCCGAAATGAATTCCGAATCCCACTATAGGCAGCAACTTTCAATTTGAATTTCAAATAACTTCACTTATTGTAAGCCTTCCTCAATTGGTAACAATGAATTCAAATTCAAATAGCAATCATTAACCCCCACAACTTAATTGCATATGATTTGAATTAAAATAATTCCTTACTAACCAAACTTAATGTAATTTGAAAATTTAACTTCACAAATTCAGAATTACACAAGGGAATTCAAACAACAAACTTCACAACTCCACATGCCACAAGCTACTACACGGCAACAATTGGTAAGTTTCACAATTTCAAAACAATTTGCTAAAGTAACTTCACTTTGTACTTCTGCCTTCCACGTGAATTAGTGTCCACAAAGTGATATAATAACCTTCCCAAATCAACTCCAACAATCAGCAAATCAAATCCCAATCCAAAGCAATTTCGCAATCTCAAACTACAACAACAACAACAACTACACAATTGCATTTTTTCCACTTGATCAACCCTAATTGTTGATCACTTCCACGAAATTGAATACAACCAATTCCCTTCTCTCAACAAGAGCTTTGATACCAAAAAGATGATGTGCCTAATGACACTTTAAAACACATCCAAAAGACTTAAGAAAAGATATCTCAAGTCTAGGCAAATTCGGATCCCAAAATGGCACGTTTCAAATGAACCCAATGTTGAAATGATGAAATTCAATTCTACTAATGATATAATCTGAATACCACAATGGAAATGGTTTCTAATAACACTCTAATATCATATAATCCACGCAAATGAAGCCTCAATTTGACAAAGAAAAATGTAAAGTAAGATTCCTTTTCCAAATGGTGAAATTCACGTTTTCAAGGAAACTTTTCAATGACGATCCAAATCAAATGATAAGTACTTCAAATAATCACAAGAATTTGTGTACAATAAGATGTAAATCTGACCAAGAACTATCTCTAATCAACCCTAGATACAACACACTAGAGAAGAAAAGAAATCACAACAAAATGAAATTGATATAACTCACAATTTCAAGATGTTGCACTCGCCATAATTTCAAGTCTTGGAATTGAAATTGATAAGAGTTGGAACCAAGGTATGAACCCTAATTCACACGTGAAAAGAGGTGTATATTCTGCAAAAATAAGCTCTCTAAACCCAAATACTTGCTTCTTCTAAGGTTAAAAAAGTGCTCAAAATTACAAGTTTGCCACTTTTAAGGTAGCTAACCCTAAATGAAAGTTACATGGAAATAAAAGTGTCCCAAAACCAAAATACAACCAAAATAGTTCATAAAAAGAGTAAATATATAAAGAAATGGTCCTTCAAGATGCCAGTCTTCAAGAAGCTTTTGAATCAGTTTCAGTTGACAACCCTGATTCACTCAGTAATAAGGGTGTTTTTGCATCCTGTAAGACTAACAAATGAACCTGCTGAAATGCATCAAAATTATAGTGCAAAGATGTAGAAAGTGAGTTAGACTTCTCAAGGTTAGGTTTCTCTAGCAAAACCCCCATAACTAGATTCTGGAGACCCTTAGCTCGGGCCCTGGTGATAGGTCCTGGAAAAGTCTGATTCCTATCAATGAAGATGATCATGTAGAAGTTGTCAAGCCTACAGATTTGTCCATAACTCTATAGGAATATTACAATGATCATGATGCTGAAACACATAAGGACACGAGGGATGATAAATACTTGCCTATTAATGTGTTATGCAGGGTTATGACGACATCTCTAGATGTCAAGGACATACAGAGGTAGAACCGATTCCATACACCTTGTCAAATTCGAGGTAACTTATGTGTTCTTTTCATCGATGGTGGTAGTTGCATTAATGTTGTATCTGTTGTATTAGTAATTAACTTACAACTAGCCACTAGTCTACATCCATACCCTTATAAATTACATTGGCTGGATGATCAAGGTAGTTTGCATGTTACATAGAAGGCAAAGGTGCCATTCAGTATTAGAGATAGATATAGTGATGAGATTATCTATGATGTTCATCCTATGTGCGCCTTTCTTATACTGTTGGGTAAGCCTTAGTTCTTTGACAAGATTGTGCTACATGATAAGTTTAGAAACACTTATATGTTTCAGAAAGATGGTGCACGGGTTATCTTGACTCCTATGTCTCCATCCAAAGTTCACACATTTTAAGAGCAGATCAATAAAACTAATGGCTTCTTAGGACTTTAGGCCAACAAGCACACATAAACATAGGATGTTAGTCTAAGAAAAGACCCTTTAGATTTGAGGGCAAATCTTTTAAAGGCCCAAGGAGATGATGGGAGTCAAACCTCTGGATCCAGCAGTAGGGAAATCAAATTGAACAAATGAGCCCAAACATCCACATGTTATTTTATTTGTCTAATAACGATTTTGTCTTTGCATTGTAGCAAGTGAATTTATCGGTTTTACAAGACAATAGGTAAAATTCACTAAGGATCAATCGTGGGTCATTCATGGACTTACATCAATAAAAGAGAACCTGTTCAACAATTGTTCCATGGAAGTGAAAAAGCCGGCCACTTACGATGGGTTTACTTGTAATTTTTCCTTGTTACATTTGCCCTATTTATAGCAAGTATAAATACTTGCAAAGTAAGGTTAAAAGGGAGCTTTTGACATAGACATTTCAACTGCCTTTTACGTGTAAGGGTTTGACTCTTCACAAAATACTCTCATCAATTCAAGTTTAGATTGTGGCGAGTGGACTTTGATGTACTGTGAGTAATATCAATAAATTACAAGTTGATCTTAATTCCAACTAGTGCATAATATCGGGTAAGGAATTAGTTATTCTTATTTTGTTCTTGTTTCATGCAATTGGGATCCATTTTTCAATCTAGGTTTCATGCCATTTAGTTGGAAATTGGAATTAATTGTGCTTATTTCTTGATTGCTATTGGAATTCCAATTGAGAAAATCATAATTTAGTATTAGAGCAAATTGATTCATGCAATCAGGGTTTACGTGGCAATTAGAATCATGCCATTTTGTGGACTTTGTTTAGTTGATTCTTCCATTGGCTTTATGTACTTGTATTTGGATCCTTAGCACATTAGGTTTTCTCAATGATTTCTTGTTAGTAGCGTTTGTTGTGGTTTCCAACATGGCCATGTAGATAAAATACGTCAAATGCAATGCTTAAGGTTCTCCTTGCCAAAGGCAAATGATAATCATTTGGTGTAACTTCTAGTATCCTTACAAATATGATTTGTTCAATTCTATTTAAGACTATTGTCAAAGGTACTTATACACACGTTTGTTTCTTCATCATCATTTTGTTAGTATGTATGTTCCTATATATGGCAAATATAATTCTTGTCAAGAATAAGCCTGAGCTAGTCTTTTTGAATCTATAGAAACATTACAAATAAGGAAAGTGAATGTTCAAACTCAAATAGTGAAGCTTGTGTTGTGAACTTAGAGATAAGAAATGCCCTTTATCATGTTAATTAATATCACAATCTTCTCGTTCGAGATTGAATGGATTGAAATTGCACTTTTACCAACTATATTGTGATGTTTCCTTAGTTGGTTTAGCTCTTGTTAGGTCGATTTGGAGCTTAATTAGCTAACTAAGACAGTATATAGATTGAAAAGTTTAAGATTTGAGCTAGTGGCAAACTTTTCTAAAATGCATTCTTTGCTAATAGATGAAAATACTTTTTGTTAATAAATAAAAATTTTGTTGAAAACTTAAAATTTTTTGACAAAATAGTAAACTCAATCAAACAAATTATTTTATATTTATAATTTTACTATGTTGTTATTACTGCCTAGATTCTATATCTTTGCAAGAGAAATAGAAATATTTTTCAAGTGGTTTTTTAACATAATTTAGAAAATATTATGCTTTTCATTCATCTGAAAAGTTGTTATTTGAAAACTCTTCTCTAGTTCCGTCCATTGCATATGCTTGATAGCATTTGTCTGACTTCATCGACAATTATCCAAATGTTGTTCTAACTTTACATTTAGTATGCTTTACCTTTGATATCCAAATGATGTCTAACTCCTTCGTTGAAAAGGATATGTGATCCTTGAATTTTCTCAGTAAACATAATTTGAATCAATCTTGATGCAACTACTTAGATAAGAAACACTTGCAAGTGACAAAAGGGTGAATTAGCCCTAGATGTAGTAGTTAAAAAATCAATATGCAAAAGGAGTGGCGATGCATAGAGGGATTATCCTTAATTCCTGCCTCCCTATGCTTCACTTAATTGATGCTAGATGATCAATACCGTATGCCATAAAATAGGTCCGGGAGTTGCTTGGAATCTCTTTTGTTTTTTATCAAGCAGTGAAAGTATTATACTATATTATTTCATTCAATTAATCTTAATCTTTTACTAACCTAATTATTAGGAACTTGTCAATGCATTATGTTCCTTAAAATAGATTTATACACTAAATGTTAAGAATGTGCTGAAGAAAATGTGGTAATGTAGCTGCAAAGTAAGCCCCAACCCATTAGTAAACCATCTATTCCAGCCTTATCTAGGTATCAATGGACATGGCTACAAATCTATAGCTTCAATTTTTCAAATTCTTGCAATGAGATTCTTAGTTATGTTCTATTTTTTAGTGTTAATTGGATTGATATGCCACTTATTTGTAATTGCTTTTAAATTATTAGGGCATTAATTACTTTGTAGGTATTGGAGCTTGGCAATATGTCTAAGAGCATTGGCATGCATATTTTGATGAGATGTAGGATTTATTCATTCACCAAATTCATCTAACAATGATGATAGTGAAATCAGTGAAGATAATAATGATAGCGATGTTGATGATGAAAGTAGTGATGAGGAAGGTTGATGCGAGAAATAGGGTGTTACACAAGTTCATTTAATGTTTAATCTTAAATGTAATGAAGTTTGAACTTCCTGATTGTTTTAGATTTGTTTTTTGAGTTATAGTTAAGGATATTGTTCCCAAATTGTGTTGATGTGAAAGCATTATGTTATTGGGTTCATTTGATGTAGGATATGTGAGAAATATATGTTGATGTTTATGGTATTTAGTATATGTAATTTGTGCATAAACTAAATAGTATAACTTGGCAAATATGAGGATTGTGAAAGCAGGCTGAAATCTATGTCATTAGAATTACCACATTTAAATGTTGCAAATTTGGCTTAACAATGATGTTTTAAACGTCGCCAATATACTGTTTACAATGTTTAAAATGTTGCTAGTAGGTTAACTTAAACAACATTTAAACATTGCAAATCGTTTAACTCAGACAATGTTTAAACGTTGCAAATAATTTAACTTAATTAATGTTTAAATGTCGCAAATAATTTAACTTAATTAATGTTTAAATGTCGCAAATGTTACTCATTCACTACTCTTGTAATCTCATTTAATTTATGTAATTGTAGTTTTATTACATTTAAACATCCCATATAGTTACTTTTAGTTATGTGTAAACATTGCTAATGCTACTATTTTACTACGTTTAAACGTTGCAAATGTTACTCATTTACAACGCTTTTTGTGTCCATTAATTTTTTAATTGTGGTTTCACTACGTTTAAATGTTGCGTATAATTACGTTTAATTACATGTAAACATCACTAATGTTACTCTTTTACTATGTTTAAAATGTTGCAAATGTTACTCATTTACAACGTTTTTTGTGTCAATTAATTTTTTAATTATGGTTTTACTATGTTTAAATGTTGTCTATTATCTATTTTTAGCTATGCTTAAGTATTGTCCAATATAACACATTTAGCTATGTTTCTATTTTTAGTAATGTTTATTTTATTAACATTGCGAATATTTTTTGCAATAGACCTTTTGGGAATGTGTTATTAGCAAAGTTATTAAACGTGGCTAAATCTTTTAGCGATGTTTATTTCATGTTTAGCAATGTTTATTAAACATCGTCTAATATCGAATTTGTTGTAGTGCTATCCTAAATCAATGGCTTTAATTTATTTTATCATTTATTTCAAAATTTTACACCGGTTCACTTTTTAATTGTTATTTCTTTTAATTTAAAGTTATACGGGTTATGAATAAGGCTTTTAAAATAATTTATAAGCTAACTTGGTGTTAAATTTATGATTAATTTTTAAGTTTTTATAATATGCTACGCTAATGCACATGATATGCATTGGCCAGTATCCTAACAGAGCAAATATTGAGTGGCCCTTAGGTAACTCTTGAGTAAATATAAGCAACACTTAGTTGTTCCCATGTATAAGATAAGCAGCACTTGATAGTTCCTGAGCATAATATACGAATGACATTTGATAGTTCCCCAAGTAAATATATGAGCGCCCTGAAAGAGACTCCAAGTAACAAATAAGTAGCACTTAGTTGCTCAAAACTAAGCTTTATAATCAAAATAAAGACCCTTAGGTCCTTTATGTAAACAGTGTTTTCAAATGTGACCCTTAGGTCCATTTCATAAACCAAGTATTTGTAAATAACCCTTAGATCCTTTAGTTAAAATTGAATTTTATAAAAATATGGCCTTTCGGTTGTTTTCATGCCATGCCATGAACACATGTGATGTGGTAAACAGTGATTGAGCATATAAGTAAAGCTATGAATATAATTCCACAATTCAATAAGTCAGTCATCCATATTAATCATATTTATGTAACAGTAATTACTATCGATAAGCCATGTCTATGATTAAGCCCATGCTCACAACACATGAATATCAATCATGGTATTACAACATACTAAGTTAAGTAATGATATAAATCAATTACATCACAAAGTCAGTGATTTACTTAAGTAAAGTCGTAGTGACATCGACAAGCATGCAATGGTCATTTTATATTTTACGACGTATTGTTACGTTAACTTGATTAATCCTTAAGTACCAGTGTTCACCAATATCTCAAGGTTACCTATATTATATACGAGATAGTATGAGTAAATAAATTTAATCACATTGTCGAAGCCTACCTTTTTTTTAAAAAAAAATTATGGTTTAAGCCACTAATTCTTCCTATTCTTCATAGATGAGTAGGTAACTCTTTAAATTAAAAAATTTGAAAACAATTAAAGCTTCTTGTATTTAAATCTACCTATGGACTTCATAGAAAAATCACCGCTTCTAATATATTAAGGATAATATTTAGCTAAAATGTGAAATATGATGTTTAATTGTTATATAACACCAGCTAGTTAATTTCTCCAATAGAGTAAAAAAAGCAACCTCCAAAGATTTGCAAAAATAGGCATATATGTAAAATGCATGTCATAATTGTTATTTTAGAATTAAATTATAGGACTTGAGTTAACTATATTTAATTTGATGACTCGATCCTTCACAATATAGTGTAACTCGTTCTGACCTGGAAAAAAACCATTCTTGTTTGTTAACAATTTGTTTCCTTTATGTCTCTTTACATTTCGCGAAAGGGGTTTCCTGCCTGTAAATTAATATATAGAGGGCCATTTGCAAATGATTTATCCGTGTGGAACTTGTGATTCTAAAGCTTTGCAGATCCAGATTGTGCAGCCCAACGTGTGCACGCGATTCACTTTATCTTATTTTTTTTCGACCTCTAAATTCAGACAAACACCTGATCCTTAATCTACTCCATGAGTACTCTTAAATTGTACAAAAATATTTGCAAAATTTAATCTAAGTCGAGTTCAAATAAATGGATCAAAGTAGCCTAACCAAGCTGACAAACGCGGCGGATATTGCATACATTCCCGAATTTAATTCGTGTTACCGAGCCCTTTTAAGAGTTTTTCTTTTGAAAACTTTGTTTGGAATGCACTCCAACATGTTTTATAATTCGTTTCAATCAATTTGGATGCAGATTTCGAGAAAAAAAATTGAATCTTATGCATAAAATTTTAAAACACAAAAACTACAGAATTTTTAACAAGAAAGTTCAAAATTTTTTGATTTATTTCCTTACAACAAAGTCGTTGTTGGGCAGTGTTAATGGCAGTTATTTATAGTATCCCACACGTAGTTTGTAGTGGTGGTGGTAGTTTGTCAGTGGTGGTCGAAGGAGTAAGTTGTGGTTGTTTAAGGTTGCCTACTTAACGTTGTTTCCCTGACACTAGGGAAAAAATTTTCTAGGTATTGAAACCAGCTTGATGGACCCAACTTTGGAGGCATTTTCCGACGATATGGTGGTGGTGGGGGATTGAAAGAGAGTATGAAGCAGTTTCAAGTGGGGTCATGGCTTTGAATTTGAGTGATGGTTGCGAAGATATGAAGAGAGAAAATCAAAGGTTGCGAATTGAGTTTGCATGGAAAAAGGGAAAGAAAGAGGAAGAAGAAGGAAGAGAATGAAGGTCCCACATCGATTTTCTCTGCAAATGGGTCGCGCACGTCAGTTTTCGATAAATGTGGAAAGAGGCGAGAGAACCAGGGGAGCGTGGAAGATTATTGGGTCGTTGTGTGTATACCAGGGTAATGTCCGTTGTATAGCTTTTGAAAGTGAAACAGTTCGCAAGATTCCTCATTACATGTGTAAGCGTATTGTTAGAAATTATTTTACATCATTTGTCTATGAAAATTTGCAAGTAAACTCAAATTAAATTTTTATAACTTCAAATACATTGATTTTAATTTTTTCATATTGTTATTTAAAATTTTAAGATACTAATAATTTATTTTGATATCAGTTAACATTTGATATTAAAAATTCAACATTTTTTAGTTCTCATTTTTGAGTTCAACTTTATGTCATATTTAGGGATGTCACCGAAATAAGTTTAAAGATAGGTTCTATAGAACCTTGAACCCAACTTGGACCATATGGACAACTCAAATTCGAAGTTGTCCTAGCAATTGGATTTTCAATCCTCCTTTTTTATTTAGACTTGTTGCTTATTGTGACTCCTTTCATGTTTATTATATTGATTTTTGTAATGACTTGAATAATGAAAAATTTGACTCAACTCTTAAATTATAAAATAGCTTCTTTTGGTTTAAAAAAAAAAAAAAATTAGCCAACAAAAAAATCAATTGTTTTTCAAAATAAAAAAATTTTGTTTTTTGAACTTTTTATTTTCGATGTCATGGGCAGGAAAATAGATAGGAGTTGCGATATCTCAACTGCTTACAAACACAATCATTTTAAACTTTTTTTTCAAAACAATGCAAGCAGAACAACCCAAAATAAAATGCAACATCACACACAGTCTTCGATAACCAAGTAAAGTCTAAGGTTTGCCCCCCCTTAACTTTGGTAGGGATTTAGATCATACAATCAGTGCTAGGTCTCCTAATAGATTGTCTTATCTTTTAAATAAATATTATCTCTTACTATATATAATATTAATTTTTAATAAAATGTAGTCAAGTTCACTTACCACGAGCAATAACCCCCTTTTAAAGGAAAAATTGGACTTAAAACCATTAAGGGGCCGTTTAATTCCTAAACTTTTTTTGGCACTGGCGGAAAAGTAACCCCTGATTACTTCTGATGTCCCTTAGTAGTGAGGGGCCTTCAATATGCTATATCTTGTGTAATCATGTAAATTTTTTTTTTTAAGTCGTAATAATTTTTTTATTTTTTAACGATGATACACAAGGTAAAACCCCACAAAATTTATAAATCACATCCATGTAGACTTGGGGAGATTCACTTAATCATAATCAAAAACCCAATCAAAAATTTTAGAAGATATTTTCCGATCACCAGCCATACACATATCCTTAACTTTTTTAACCACCCCCTCCCACATACCAATCAATGCCCACACATTAAATAAAACCCCTACACTCGCATACCCCAATTTACATCCAATTTCCCCATTCTTTTCCTTTCGTCCTCCCCGACTCCCTTTTTCCCTTTTCCCCCTCACATTAGAGCCTTCCCCCTTTTCCCCCCATCGAGCTTCATTCCCTTTCCCAAAACCCCCTTTTCCCAAATTCCCCCTTTTTTTCCTTTTTTTTCTTCCTTTTCCTTTTCCTTTCCTTCCCCCATCGGCTCCCTTTTTTTTTTTTTTTTTTTCCTTTTTTTTTCTTCCCTGTCCTTCTCCTTTTCTTCCCCACCAGCTAATTTTCTTCCCCTTTTTTCCCCCCCCCCCCCCCCCCCCCCCCCCCCCCCCCCCTTTCCTTCTCCTTTCTTTTCCCCTACGACTCCCTTTTTTTTTTTCCTTTTTCTTTTCTTCTCCCAGGGGTAGACATCCTTTTCTATTTTCTTCCCCGCTGGCCTCCCCCCCTTTTTCCCCCCTTTTTTCCTCATGCTCCCAAAACCCCCCACACTCCATATATATATATAAATTAGATTTAGCGGAATCGATGAATAAAAAATCATTTTATTATTCGTAAACATTCACATCATAAACAAAAAACCCAGTACATCACATAGTCCTACCACCTGCTTCTCTCTTCGTTAAATTGTAGTAATCGTCAGGTAGATTTGCGAAATAATTTTCTTCTCCAAAACCACAAGAAAATCAGGGGAATACACTCAAATTATGAGGGATATAAATTTGTCTACTGTATTTCCAATTATTCTATTTTTTTCCTAAGCTAAATCCAATTTTTATACCTTTTAAAAATTAATTAAATTTAAAAAAAAAAGCTTTTTTTGGGGCAAAATTAGTCTAGTTTCTAAGCTCACCTAGTGGAAAGGGGCTGGTGGTCCGATTTGTGGGTTGGAAGTTGTTTTGTAGAAGTTACGAAATTTTTTCTTCACTTTTTTTTTTTTCCCCTCTTCTCTCTTGCCGTCCTTATCTCCTTTTGTTTTGTTTCTTTTTCTTTTTTTTTGTTCGATTGTATTTCTAGACGTTTTTGGGGAAGGGGGCCAATCTCCATATATAAAAACTTTTTTAAAATTTCAGGTATGTTTTTATTTGAGCAATAGTTTAATAAATTAGTAAAATTTTTTTAAAATTTTTAAAAAATTTACCTTTAAACATTAAATTATCCGAGGATGTACCTGCTTCAAATTTTTAAACGATGCCTAAATTTATGTTTAATTTATTTATCGTTTATTCAATAATTTTTCAAATTTCTTTTTCTGTTATTGTTATTCTTAATAAAATCTCTTAAGGATTCTTTAAAGGGTTTTAGTACAATCTTTTTAAAACCCTTTTTGATAAATACATAATTAGATTTTTGCGATTTTTCTTCTCCCCTCCTTTTTTAAAATTTTCTCCTCAAAACTTCAAAATTTTACTTGGATCTTTAAAAATTAGGGGAAATTTCTTTTAAGTCGTCTTCCCTCTCCTAAGTACTTCTTTTTTTAGAGTGTTGATTCCTAATGGGGCTCAATTGGATTCCAATACCAATCAAAGAAAAATACACAATTGATTCCATTGTCCAACTAAATGGTGTGAACCCTTTGATTGAAGATGGAACCCTAAATTTTGTGAAAAAAAAAACACAATAAGAACAAATCCAATTACACACTAATATGACTCATAGCAATAATTGGATGTAACTTAAGAGTTTTGATATTACTCACATTAGCCCTTTAAACCAACTCGCCATATTTCAACAATGAAATTGATAAGAGTGAAAATGGCTTGTAAAAGGACTCCCCCTCGATGCAAAAATTAGATTTTTGTAAATGTTCAAAAATTTCCCTTAGAAACCCTTAAACCCTTTCAAGATTTTTGCTTGCTCTAAATAAGGCAAATTTAACAAAGAAAATACAAGTAAAGAACAACAAATGTTTGGGGGCTATTAAATAAAGGGAAAATTTCCAATAAAACCCTCATATGTGGGGAGATTCTTGCACCTCCCTGGAGTAATTTAAGATTGTTCTTCTTTGATTTTTTGTAGGGCTATGAATGACCCACAATTAAGCATTAGTGAATTTACCCACCATCTTGTAAAAATGATAAATTACCTATGAAATGCCAACAATTATACAATGGAAAAGAGAGATACTAAACAAGTATCCTCAAGGTTTAATTGTTCAAAGAGGACCCTCGTCACCCAAATTTTGTAACCCTTTTACTCTTGCCTTGATGATAGGTATAGTAGTATTGATTCCTATCATCCCTTGGGCTTGTGAAAGTTTTGGGCCCCCTCAAATCTGATGGGGTTTTCATGAACACATTGGACAAATAAGGTGAAAAAATCTACAACATTAAATGTAAGTAGAGAGCCTATCCTTCTGGAAATTTCTATCATATATGCGTTGTTGTTGATACGTTTGACAACTCTAAAGGTTAATCCCCCTTTTGGGATAGCGTTGTGACTTCTTGGAGAAACATGTCTTGTAAAGATTTGTCCAAACTAAATAACCCTAAATATAAATTTTGGTTTTCCCTGTTCTTTTTTCCCTTTGGGAATTTTTCTATTATTCCAAATGTTTCTTAAAGATTTTCCCCAGCTGTCTTCTGATGAAGTTTTTGAATCTCCTTGGCTCTCTCTAGTCCACTTAGGCTTTCTTCCTTTGTTCTGAACTAGCTGTGAGATCAAAATGGATGAGTGGGAATATTGCAAATACACACTTCAAAGGGAACTTACTGGTTGAAACTAAAAGTAGACCTATTGTAATGAACTTAACAAAAATAGGACATAAGTCCCAATAAAGTAAGATTTTTTCCAACCATTACTCTTAATAAGGTGCCAGAGTAAGCTGTAACAACTTTAGTCTAGAAATCAGTTTGTGGTAACAAAGGTACTATACATGAGTTTAGTATCAAGCTTTTCCATAGTTTTTTCTAGAAAAAGCGAGAAACTTAGTGTTTTTGTCAGATAGTAAAACTGTTGGAATACTAAATTTCCTACGCAAAAAAGTTAGCTATAAAAAGTGTATTCTCTGTTTGTGCCAAGGCATAAAATGAGACATGTTGCTGAATCTATCAATAACCAAAGATAGAATCCTTTTCCCTTTTGTGTCCTAGGAAGCCCCAAGATAAAATCCATGTTGATATCAGTCTAAAATTTAGTAGGTATAGGCAAAGGCATATATTTTCCCACTCTAAAAGCCCCTTTCTTTCCTTTTCCCTCTTTTACATACCCCATACCTTTCTAGCACCTTATGAACATCCCACATCATCCCCCTCAAATTAGAAATGTTCTTTTAACAAAGCCAGAGTTCTTTTTTCACCAAAGTGACCAGACAATACCCCTAAAAAGTGCTTCCCCCCAACTAACAGTTCTCTTACAGACCTATAAGGTATACACAACTTTCTAACTTATGCAAAAATCCCATTAAATATAATACCCCCTTAAATATCCCCTTCCCCCAACAACATTTCTCAACAACTACTTTCGGATATTCATCATACATATATTGTTCCTTTAGTATTCAAACCCTAAGTAGTTTCGATTGTAGAGAAGTGATAAGAACATACTGCGTGATAAAGCATCCAACAACCATATTCATGTTACCTTTTTTTTGTACTTTTATCACATATGAAAAACTCTCTAGAAAATCCACCCATTTGGCATGGCATTTTGATAGATTTTGCTCACCCTTGAAATGTTTTTGGGATTCAAAATCTGTACAGATAATGAATTTTTTTTAAAGGAGATAATGGTAAATATGGGCATCATGCTTCATCTAAGGAATAAATTCTTTATCAAAATATTGAGTAGTTTAAAGTTACACCAATCAATTTTTCCATTAAAATATGCAATACCCCTTATCCTAAATCGCCCTAGCAAACCCAAACCCTATCCTAACAGCATCACACCTCAAAATTTAAAAACTTTATCAAAATTAAAGGGAAAAACCCAAAACTAGAGCACTAGTAAAACTTTACCTTTATCCCTTAAAACTCTTTTGGGCCTTGGCCCCTAAATAAAAGGAATATTTTTCTTGGTCAATTTAGTAAGGACTGATAATACTATTGAAGTTATGGGCAAAGCGCTATAAAATGAAGGTAGTCCAGGAACTCTTACCCCCCAGCAACTGATTTTGGTGTTGGTCATTCTCTAATAGTCCTCGCTTCTCCTCATCAACCTGACACTAAACCAGATATAATAAATCCTAGAAAGTTACCTTATTTGTAGAAAAACACTTTTGGGATTTGCAAACAATTGCAATACGCCCTCAAACAAAAAAAACTACCTGTAAGCTTTACATGATTTTCTAAGTTTTTGCTATATATCAAAATTCGTCAAAATAGAGTAACAAATTTATCTAGAAACCCCTTCATTATATGATTCAAATTTAAAAACAAAAAGTACTAGGAGCATTACTCAAACCAAATGGCATAACCATCATTCATATAATCTATGGCGGTTTTAAAAGCGTCTTCCTCGTCTCCTTCTCTCATCTGAATTTAGTGATATCCGCTTTAAGGTCCACCTTAGAGAATACCTATGCATCATATAAACTCATCGTAACATGTCATCAAGTCCAGGATAGATACTTGTATTTTATGGTAATTTTGTTATAGCTCGACTATCAATACACATCCTCCTAGTTCCCTCCTTCTTAAGGATAAAAGGGCTAGAAAACCCAATGTATTGATACCTCCCTGACAAAACCCCATTATATCAGCTTTATCCACCTTTAATGGGTTTTAATTCCTTAGCCTCCTCAGGATTCATGCAATATGCAGGTCCCATTTGGTAAAAATTTATCAAGCTTGAAGTCAATAGCATGCTTTAATACCTCCAAAGGTTTGGGAAACCTTCTGGCAAATTCATCTGTAAAAAAGATCATTGTAGTCATCCATAAATGAGATCCATAGGGGTAAATGCTTTTGCCCCTCCATAATCTAAATTATACCTCATCTACAAAAAATATACTGGTCTCTCATTATTATAAACCTCCTGTAACCCCATACTAAACCCACAAAAAAGGTCTTAAAAGCTTCCTTTGTTTTACTTATCTGCCTCTAAACCTCTTGACCCTCTAAAGGTTACTATTCTTCCTCTGAACCCTCTTAGACCCCCTAAAGGAGACATTTGGGGTTTAATACGATACATTTACCCTCCTTTCTGAAATACTAAGTATTTTTTGAGCCATCATGTAAAACCCTCATGTCATAAAACTAAGGCCTACCAAGCAATATATAAGATGCACAAAATAGGAAGGATATCATATACAATCTCAACATAATATTTATCCCCTATGCTGAAAGGGACCCCTAGCCCTTTAAGTAACATGCAGACTACCTTGTCACTCAACCAAGAAATTTTATGGATTTGGATATGGGTGTTACAAGTTTCAATTTAGATACTAATGAGGGCAACACTACATTTGTACAACTACAAACCCATCAATAATAATAGTACATAATTACCTGTACTCTACAAAAGGTGTGAAACAAATTTTCCTTCGATCATATTCATTAGTAGAAAACAAAGTCAAAAATTGGCGTAATACATTAAAGTTTAAATACTGATCACCCTAACCCACTATTGGCCCGATTGCTAAGTCCCCTATTCATACTATCATTTATACGGCTAATAAATTTGTATTTTAACAACAAAAATAACTCAATAAAACTACAATACACTTAGCGTCAATACAATACAAAAGACACCCCTTTTCATTCTTATAAAAAACACTCTACGAAAACACACACTCTTCCCATAGTTCAACACACCACAAAAAGTAACACACATACCTGGTTTTCACACACACGTTCCACACTCAACACACAACCACTACTACACAACCTAACAAAAAAACCCTCACTCAAAACGTTACACACACACACACTCACGTGCCAACACCCTTCAAACCACAACACACACTCTACAGCACAACACATACACTCATGGTACAACACCCCACTCATAGCTTCACTCACTTCAAGACATAAAGTGCACTCCACCAAAACTCACACACCAAACAATCATTTCACAATCACGAAAACATAAATGTGAATGGAAGTAATTAAAAGACACTTCTCCAAATGAGTAAGCTAATGATTTAGCTAGTTAAAAAATAAAATCAAAGTGATCAATACAAATTAACTCCACAAGTAATGTTTTATTAGAATTCAAAAGGCTTCCCTAATTCTCTATGGTAGGAAAAGGGGGGGGGCAAAAGGGGGGTCGAAAAAAATCACTTCTAATTTAGAAAATTACAAGGAAACAAAATAGTACCTATCAACTCTACTTCAAATTAGGGAATTCTAACTTATGGAATTCAAATTCAAAGAACTTCCCCTTTCTTCCACACAAGGAGCTCACAGCAAGATGATATTACAAAGGACTAATTTTGAAATTCCCTTCCAATTTTGCAACAACAAGGTATATCCCCGACACAATTACACATAAATACTCAATTCCACTTCAAATAACTCAAATAGAAATGGAAGAAAGAACACCGTAAATCCCCCCAAAATTTAAATCATGCAATCCCTTCTCAAAACCTTTTCTTTGATGCCGAAATTATGATGTGCCTAATTGGATTCCAATACCCCAAACAAAGAAAAAAAACAAAAATTTATTTAAATGTCCAACTACATGATGTGAACCTGAAATTGAAATGAAACCCTAATAACGTAAAAAAAAGAACACAATAAGAACAAATCCAATTACATACTAGATATGTTCCTTTCTAGTATAATTTGGGTGCAACCTTTAAGAATTTTTGATATTACTCACAATAGTCCTTAAGCCAACTCGCTACAATTTTTAACAATAAAATTGATTAGAGTGAAAAAAGGCAAGTAGAGGACTCTCCAAAGGCACAAAATTAGATCTTGTAAATTTCAAAAATCCCTTACAAACCCTACCTTGCAAGTATTTAATTTCTTTCTCTAAATAAGGCAAATTTAACAAAAGAAAATACAAGTAAAGAACAACAATGTGGGTGGCTTTCAACTAAAGGAAATTACAAAAAAACCTATATATAGTCAATTTCTTGAACTTCCATGGCCCAAAGTAGGACTAATTCTTCTTTGATTTATATAGATCCATGAATGCCCCACAATTGGCATTAGTGAATTTTACCCACCATCCTGTAATCCCGACAAACGTACTTGTTAGATCATAACAATTATATACTGGACAAGTAGATACTAAACAAGTATCCTCCCAAACTCTTTGTTCAAAAGGACCCTCGTCGCCAAATTTTGTATTCCTTTGGCTCTTGCCTTATGAAAGGTCCTGTAGGCAATGAAAACTTTTCTATTCTATTGTAACCTTGACCATATCTTATATTTTTTGTTGAGCAATTCTCAAGCTTGAGTGTTGAGGACTCAAATAAATGTTCTCATATGTTTTGATTAGGCTGAATCACCCAAAATCCATCTCGATCACTTTTAAGGAATTTGGGAAAAGTGCTCTCGAAGTAATGACATATGGAAGAAAGTTATGTACCTTGATAATTGAGGGTTAAGGCCTAGTCGATAGGCCACTTCCTTAACTCTTTTAAAATCTCATACAATCTAAACATACCTAGGGGTTAACTTTCCTTTTGTTCCAAATCCTTTCCTTTAATTGGCGTTTAAACCTCCCAAAAAGAAAATATTCCCTCGTAGAAAAATCAATAAGTCTTTTTGGGGAAGAAGCTTAGGTATCCCCAGACCTACTTTTGGATTAAATTTCCCGAAAATAATTATATCACATACGGTGAATCAAGTTCTTTGACTTCCTTCAATAGCAAGGTTGGTAGCTTCCCTTTCCTTTTTCCTCTAGGTCTTCCTGTTCTATCAAATAGAAGCTTTTTCATTCTTCTTTTCAAATCTACCTAACTCTTGGTGGTGATCTTAAGTTTTCTTCATTCTTTGTTTGTGTGGCAACCTTGTCTCCATTTCTTGTAACAAGTTTAGCCCAAATTCACTTCGTTGATTCCATCCCAGTATAACTGAAAGTGCCTAAATAATTTAGAACATAACACAATCTAAATTTGGGGAATCAAAAAGATAAACTCCTAAATTAGCGTGAAAACAATTTCAAAATGAACCTTATTTTTAGAACACTTGACAAAAAGGATGGAAAAATTTCTGCCCTGTCCCCTTTTTTCGAACCCAATTAAATGGATGATCCAAATTGCTCTATCAAACCTTATGTCTTTATTCTAAAAAAATTGAGAATAATCTTCCCGTATAAATGAAATTCTCCAGGGGATGCCAATATTCCTACAACTCCCATTGGACACAGAACATTTTTCAAAAGAAAATCAAAAGCCCCACTGCGATTGTTTTTCTATCCCGAAGCATTAGTTTCATGAAGTTTTTATGTTTTTTTTGTACTGTAATTTTTTTAAATGAACTATTTGGTTGTATTTTGTTTGGGCACTTTTATTTTTTTTGGGTAACTTTCTTTTAGGGTTAGCCACGATAAAGTGAAAACTTGTATTTTGGGGCATTTTTTACTCTAGGAGTAGCAAGTAAAAATACTTCTTAAGAGGGGGTTTTGAGAGGCCATATTTTGAAAAATTTTTAAAAATTTTTTTTTCTTTTATTCACATGAGAATTAGGGTTCCTAATTGTCATTGATCTTATCAATTTCAATCCCAGAGTGAAATTGTGGCGGTGCAAACACTTAAAATGTGAGTTTTCATTTCTTTTTGTTTTGATTTCTTTTTTTTATTTAGTTTTTCTATTTTGGGTAAAATGAAAATATTTCTTGGTCAGATTTCTTCTATTTGTTGTCGAATTCTTTTGTTTAATTAAGACCCCTTGAAAATAAAATTCAAATCATCCTGAGAATTCCTCTTGAAAAAATGTTTTTCATTGTGGAAAGGAGCCTTAAATTGAGGTTTTCTTTAAATTTTTTTGTTTTTGAGGGGATTATAGTAAAAATAGGGTGTTATTAGAAAAGATTATCATTGGGGTTTTACAATTGTAACATTGAGCTTTGAATTCATTAATCTTCACTAGGGTTCACGTGAATTTTGCCCCTTTTGCAGCCGGTTGTTGTTGACCCGAAATTTCTTTTCTTGAGTCCCCTTTTATTGTGCTTCTAAGTGATTTAGGCACATCAAAATTTTGGGTTTAGAGCACAATTGAGAGCAGGGATTGGTTTTTTTGATTTCGGGAGTTTTAACACCATTAGGGGGTTTATTTAGTAAACTAAAATTATGTTTATTTTTGGGTTTTAAGCTTGTGAATTACCTTTTCTTTGAAAATTTAAATTTTGCATTTGTTGGGTTGGATTGGGAAAGGGTTTTTGCTTCATTTTATGATCATAATTTGTGGAAAGGGGATAGGATTAAAATCCGACAAGACCTATCATTAGGGCAAGAACTAAAAGGGAATCAAATTTTTACGTTTTAGGCCCATTTGAGCAGATCCCACCCCCTAATTTTTTTTTTAAAAATTAACCCTTTTTTTTTTTATTTTGTATGTGTTTTTTCCCCAGGCAATTATCATATCTATAGGGAATGACAAATCCCTCAGACTCAATTGGGGTTATCCATGACCGAACTGAACCGGCGATGATTTGGGGGCCCATGGATTCCTATAGAAGACCGGCATCTGAAGACCATTTTTTTTTATAAATTTCATTTTTTATTTAACTATTTTTTATTGTATTTTGGTTGGGACACTTTTATTTCTTTGTACTTTCATTTAGGGTTACCCCCTTAAAAATGGTAAAATTTAATTTTGAGCACTTTTTTTAAACCCGGGGGTAGAAGAAAAAATACTTGCTTAGAGAGGTTTTTAGAAGGCTAATATTTTGCAGAATAACACCCTTTTCTTGTTTGGGAAAAAAGGTTCTACCTTGGTTTCCCAAAATTTATCAATTCAATCCCCAAGAGTTGAAATTGTGAGTTTTATCAATTCAAATTTTTTTTGTGATTTCTTTTTCTCTTTGTGTGTTATATCTAGGGTTGAATGGATATTTCTTGGTCAAATATACTTGTTGTTTTCACGAAACCTTGTGATAAATTTTAAGGAATTATCAATTGATCCCAAATTTATCTTTAAGGTCTTCCCCTTTAAAACTGATTTTCCCATTGGAAAGGATTCAATTTTTGGGGTTTTTTTTTTTTTGTCCCAAAATTTAGCTTAATTTGCGGGATTATATGAAATTAGAGTGTTTTTTAGAAGGCAAATTTTTATTGAGGTATTCTGATTATAAACATTGGTGTTTTTAATTTCATCATTTCATCATTAGGGTTCCCAAATTTGAAAGGTCTATTTTTTGATCCGATTTTGCCTTGAAACTTGAGATAGTAATTCTTAAGTCTTTTTGGATGTGCTTTTTAAGTTGTGTTTTTAGAACACATCATCTTTTTTGGTATTATGAGCTCATGTTATTAGGAGAATGGAAATTGGGTTGTATTCAATTTCGTGGAAGTGATCATCAATTAAGGCGTTGATTAAGTAAAACCGTAATTGTGGTTGTTGTTTGTTGTTTGAAGATTGTGAAATTACTTGGATTGGAATTTGATTTGCTAATTGTTGGAGTTGTTTGTGATAAGTCAGCAAAAAATAACCCTTATCTATAGTAATGAAATTGTGCTTAATTGTTTGAATTTTTTAGATGATTTGTTGAAGAAAATGATGCTTAAATGAATGAATGTTAATTTCAAGATTTTCTAGAGTATTTTTTTTTTTTGTAGCCAAGGAAGGAGTTCCTTGAAGAGTCTAGATCAAGTTTTGAAGGAATTGTATACAATACTTGAAGTATAACATTCTGGAAAGTACACAAGCGAGATACACGCCATTACTTTTACTTGTGTAATACTGAGTGAAGTCTGAAAGTACAAGAGTGAGATACAACGCCCATGTACTTTGCTTGTGTATCTTAATTTTGCTGGCTTGCAACGATTTTTCAAGAATACACGACCAATGTTACACCACCCATGTACTTGCTCGTGTATATTCACATAAGACACTTGGAAAAAGCATGAGATAAAGACGAGATCACTAACCGTTATCCACTCTGAATGTTATCCAACCTGAGTACATGTATAAATTAGACCGTTAGTTGCCTAAAAAAGGATTATTGAATTTTGTACTTGCCTAGACTCTCATAACATAGGGGAAGAAGATTCCGTCAATTCAAAAGGAGATTGAAGACCGCCACGAAGAAGAAGATCTATACTTTAAGGGGGGCCCCCTGTGCTATGAATTTTATTATTTCTCCAGTCATTGTATTCATTTGTCCAATTTTATGGAGGAGTAGAACTCTAGAATCTAGATTTTATTCGAAACTTCTCTGTCATGTGATGAAGATATCGTTTTTAAAGCGAAGTTTTTTTGACTTTCTTAATGATTAATTGCATGCCCTTCAATATTATTCTTAGATACAAAGATCCGGAATATGAATTTTTTGCATGATATCATATAGTAAATTGAGAAAATTGCTTTTATGATTAGATTTAATGCATTAATGAGATTTGATTGTTTCTGCTAGAGATAGGAAACAAGAGTCTATCTGTTTACATCCGATTATTTAGATGCAAATTCATGTGCTTTATGCAATTCCTAGTTGCTATTAATTAAGGAGAGACCTATTTGATAAACCTAGGATTAGATAGGTTTAATATACTTGAAAAAGTATGTTAACTTGACTAGGGAAATTCGACAGTATTAAAAGTCCCAATTACGTCAATCTCATAAATCTAATGAATTACATTTATAGAGCAGGAGTAGAAATAAGATCTAGGTTGCTTTTGTTAATTGATAAATCTTCCGCAACCATTGTTGTTTAGTGAGTTTATTATATTTAAGATTAGAGTAATTAATTTCAACCAACATATTTCATCGTCGGTTAGATAAAAGGAACGGAGATTAGTACAATAGTTGGTGTAACTCTATGGACGACCCTGTACTTGACACTATACTCACGTCCACGGTAGGTACACTTGCCTATTGCAAGGGGGACGTAGTTAAGAATTAGGAACAAAGGCATTATATATATTAAAGCTACGATGGCAACGATCATTTGGGAAGGTTATTAATCATTTTGTGGTCACTAATTCACGTGAAGAGCAAAAGTACAAAGTGTTGGTGACTTTAGGGCAATTTTGGAACTTGCAATCTTACCAACATCCCTTACCGTTAATAGCTTGTGGCGAGAGGAAAAGGTTGTGAAGTTTGTTGTTTGATTCCATTGTGTAAATTCTGAATGGTGGATTACAATTTGCCGATTACATTGGTTTTGATATAAGGAATTAATTGAATTCGAACACATGCAATAAGTTGTGGGAGTTAATGATTGCTATTGATTTTGAATACATACATACCAATTAAAGAAGGCTTGCAGTAAGTGAATTTTGTTTTGAATTCAAATTGAAGTTGCTTCCTATTTTGTTGTGAGTTGTGGTTAGGAACTTGTGGGGATGAAGTATATTTTGTTATTATTGCTGTGGAATTAGAGTATATTTGTTGTTGTTTCCATTTCTTATCTTGACGTGAGGTTGGAGTGCATTTTGTGTTTGTTGCCGTGGAGTTATTGGTGAAGTGAGTGCCCCCGTGATTGAGGTTGTGTGTGGTTGGTGCAAATACGGAGTTTTGTTAGTGTACAGGAGTGTGCTGCACATGTGGTTATTTGAATGTGTAAAATCAAGGCAAGAAAAAGGAAAGTGAGTAATAAGAATATGAAATTCAAACAACTCATCAAATGTGTGAAAGTAATTAAACTAGTTTCTTAAGTAGGGTTTGAGGAGGCAAGAATTTTCAGAATTGAGCTACACTTTGGCGAGGTTTAGGGTTCTGCTAATTGTCATTAGACTCTTATCAATTTCAATCCAAGATTTGGGAAAATTTGTGGCGAGTGCAACACCTTGAAATTGTGAGTAATATCAACTTCATTTTGTTGTGATTTCTTTCTTCTCTAGTGTGTAATATCTAGGGGTAAATTGAGATAGTTCTTGGTCAGATTTTTTATTGCATTTGTGATCAATTATCTTGTATAAGATTGATTACTTTAGTACTTAAATTTTAAATCATCTCATTGGTGGCGTGAATTTGTGCTTGTTGGAAGGGGATAAATCACGGTTTTAATTTTTTCTTCTCCATATATTTCACGTGGAATTCACTTATATTTGTTGTTATTTAGTGAAGTTTTATCATTATTAGATTGTGATTGCATCTTTGGGAAACCTTTGGATTTCACAAAATTCCAATAGGGTTCTCGCAATTTCCTTTCCCAATTGGACCGGTTTGTATTTTGAGTGAGGTTTGTTTCTTTGATTCATTTGTTTTGTGCTTGGGCTTGTTTGAGCACATCATTTTTTGGTATTAGAGCAATCTAATTAGATACTTAAGATTGATCACATCCTCATTGGAAGAATTGGTTATAAACTTTGAGATTTGACACCACTTTTTCATGTGATTGAGACTATTTTTGATTGACATTGTTTCTTTTTTCTTTCAAATTGGTTTTGTATGTGCTTAATCTTGGTTTTACGCACATAATCTTTTGGTATCAGAGCTTGAGGTTTAAGAGGGGATTGCAAATTGAATTTCGGAAATTTAGGGTTCTTAAGTGATGTGCCTAAACACACTTGAAAGCACATACAAAAGACTTAAAAAAAACTATCTCAAGTCAAGGCAAAATTGGATCCAAAAATAAGGGCAAAATGACGTGAACCAAGTGAAGATATGATGAATTCAAATGTCCAATGATATAATTAGAATACCACAATGAAAATCCCTTCTAACAACACTTAATTTCATATAATCCACAAAAAATAAAAACCTCAATTTGACAAAAGAAAACCGTTAAATTACGAATCCTTTCCCAATAGTGAAGAACACACTTCCAAGGGAAATCTTCAATGATGAACCGAATATAATTGGAAAATACTTCAAATAAGTACAAGATTTGTGAACAATAAGAGGTATATCTACCAAGAAATATCTAAAATTCAACCCTAGATATGACACACTAAGGAAGAAAGAAATCACAACAAAATTTGAAATTGATATAACTCACAATTTCAAGATGTTGCACTTGCCACAATTTCAACTCTTGGTATTGAAATTGATAAGAGTTTGGAACCAAGGTATGAACCCTAATTCCACGTGAAAGGAGGTGTTTAATCTGCAAAATGATAAGCCTCCTCAAACCCTCTCTTAAGCAAGTATTTTTACTTGCTTACTCCTAGGATTAAAAAGTACTTTAAAAATTACAAATTTGCCACTTTTTAAATTTGCTAACCCTAAATGCAAATTACAAAGAAATAAAAGTGTCCCAAAACCAAAATATAACCAAAATAGTTCAATAAAAGAAGAAAAATAATAAAAATAAATTGTCTTCATGATGCGGTCTTCTATAGGATTTCCCTCGGCTCAGCTCATCGCCGGTTCAGGGCGGTCCATGGATAACCCACAAGCTGAGTCTGAGGAGTTTGTCCATTGCCCTATAGAATATAATAAGTTTGCCTATTGGAAAACACAATACAAGAATAATAGAAAAGAGGTTAATATATAAATAATTTCCCGGGGTCGATCTGCTCAAAATGGGCCCCCCAAAAACCAAGATTTGAATTCCTTGGTTTCTTTGCCCTAAAGATAGGTCTTGTCGGTTTTTTTTTCCTATCTTGAGTTTACATTTTAATTTCGAAATTGAAGTGGAAAAAATTTAATTATTTATGTGATTACTTGAATTGGTGTGATTTCTTTTTTGGGAAGTTGAAGTTGCTGCTTGCTGAGTGATTTTTGAATATTGTTGAAGCCTCTTGTTGTTGGAATTCATTGTGAAGGAAAGGAGAAAGATAGTGCACTTGTGAATACAATTTCAGAAGTACAATTGTGTAGGAAGAGAATTGTGATTCTTACATTGTTTGGGAAATTTAAATTGGGGAAGCATTTGCAATTTCAATTTGAGTAGTGTGGAAGAATGGAAGTTATTTGATTTTCAAAAAAAGCATTAAGAGTGAAGGAGTTAATGTGTGGGTTTTTTTGAATTTGAAAATAATTTCTTACCAAATTGTGGAAGAGGGTTTCAATTAGTGAATGGTTTGATTTTCAAATTTGAATTATTTGCTATTTTTGTGTATGAGTTGCGGGTTGCTTTGGTGTTTTTATAGTGGAAGGAAGTGGATACCTTGAAGATTTTGTGTAAAAGTTGTGCTTACAAAAAAAAAGAAAATTGTGGAGGTTATTGGGACTGTAGTTATACTGTATTAATGTTTGGGGTAAAAAGGAGTATTTAATTGTTGGCATTGTTTTTTGTGTGTTGAAATGAGGGAATTACCATTGTGAATTTGTGGAAGTTTTGTGGGGTAAGGTGCTAACATTGAGGCTAAAGTGTGAGTATGTAGTGCATGAAAAGAAAACCATAAAAGGGGGGAAGAGTGGTGTTTCAATTGTGAAGTGGAAATGTGTAGTGTATGCATTTTTGAAATTAGAGGAATCAAATTGTCATTTTTTTTGATTTGAAATCAGAATTAAATGACATTAAGAAGTCAATTTGAAATTTCAAAACATACAATTAATCAAAGTTAATTGTGTGTCATTTCAATTTTAAATAACTTCTTACCATTTGTGGAATCTTGCACTTATTGAGCACATTTTGAATTTAAAAATTTGAGCGGGCCTTTTTACTTTGAAGTTTGGTTTTGATTTTTTTTTGTAAAGTGGGAAAGTGTACCGGATTTTGAAGAGGTTGTGTGTAGAGTTTTGGTTTTTTGACATTTAGTGAAGGGTATGTTAATTGGCTTGGTTTTATGTTATTGTAAGATATTGATGTTGGGCATAAAAATTTTGGGCCGGAGCTAAAAGGGGGGTTTTGTGGCGGGAGTTGTGTATTTTGTGCTTTTGTTTAAGTGCTGCCTATTGTAAGTTAAATTTGTGTAAAACCAAAGCAAAAAAGGAAAGTTGAGTATGGGAAATTTTAATTTAAATAAAAAAATTTAAAAGGGAAAGTAATTGAACCCTTTCTTAACACTTGTGGTTGAATTTAAAATTCTTAAATCCCTTTGAAAAATTTTTGGTACTTCATTTATTTAAATTACTTGAATACCCCCGAATTATTTATTTGTGCTTCAGTTTTTCACTTGACTTTTTTTGAAGTACCAAAAAACATTTCTTTTATTGGTTGAGTGTGAGCACCGAGTTGTAAGGATGTGCTACGGTGGGTGGTGAAGTGTATTATGGGTTTTTGAAGTTAGTAATAAAAATCAAGTAGTTATATTTTTCTACAACGTATTGCCGGGGCAGACTTCTTTTCCAACCATTGATAGGACAAAGAGAAAACTTTTTCCATACTTTTTGTAGGGTACAAGAAGCTTGGCAAAACATTATTGATGGTGGTATTTTCTAATTTTTGTAGCTGCATCATTAGTATCGAAGTTGAAACTTGAAACATCTTACATTTTGAACCCTATACAAAATTTGGGTTTTAAATGATCAATGGTCTTTGTTGACCCAAAGGGCTAGGGTACCCTTCAGAATAGGAAATAAAATTTTAATGAGCTTTAGGGATATCTTCCTATTTGTATTTTCCATAAAACCTTGGTAGACCATGGTTGTATGACGGGAGGTATTACAGAGGGTAAAAAAACTTAATGTTCAAAAAGGATGGTAAACTATAGTATCGAACCCTATGTCTCCATCAGAGGCCCAAAGAAATGCAAAGACAAATAAAACAATCATCACAGATTTTGAGGATCATAGCCACATGATCAAACCTTCAGAGGCCAAACTGTGTAGACGTAGGTATGCCAACCTCAAAGGTTCTAGGGGGCTCTAGTGACACAAGCCAACCTTTAGAGCATAAAATTTGTCAAACACCGATGTGCCAACCTTCAAGGATCCTGATGATCATAGTCAGATGAGCAGACCACTAGAGAGCTAGATGTTCAGAGACATTTTATGTTTCCCTTTCAGGGGGTTTAATGAGTAGTTGAGCCAACCATTAGGGGGCCATGGGGGATCAGCAGCATACAGATAGTTAGAAACGAGGAAACAAAATCAATGGAATGGGTTGAGACAGGGGAGACATCGGTAGATAATGAGTCCTTATTTTTGTTGTAGATGAGATACATCCTATAAATGGGGGAGAGAAAACAATCACCTATTGTGGTATTTCAGATATGGGTTTTCTGCAGAGGTACTTCTTCAGATGGATTGCTAGGAGAAAACAAAGTCTCTACTGCATTGATCTCCAATTTGAGGAAAAATCTTTTTGGGGCCTGAGGAGATGGATAGGAACCAAAATCTGACAAGATTTAAAATCATTAGGGCAAGAACTAAATGATTTCGAATCTTGGTAATGAAAACGCATTTGAGAAAATCGACCTCGAAATTATTCGTTTACAACCACTTTTTATCTTATTCATTATTATATATTCCAACAGGCACACTTAACATATTTTATGGGGCAATGGACAGGACTCACTCAAACTTAACTTCTGGGATTTTTGATAGAATCAAAATCCGACAAGACCTATCATTAGGGCAAAAACTAAAGGAATTCGAATTTTGGCAAAGAGGGGCCCCTTTGAGCAGATCGACCCCAAAATTATTTATATATTTAAACCCTTTTCTAGTATTCTTGTAAATTTTGTTTTCCCAAAAGGCACACTTATCATATTCTATAGGACAATGGATAAACTCCCTCAGACTAAGCTTGTAGGTTATCCATGGACCGACCTAAACCGGCAATGACTGGGCCGATTTGGATCCTATAGAAGACCAGCATCTTGAAGACCATTTTTTTATATATTTCTTCTTTTATGAACTATTTAGTTGTATTTGGTTTTGGGAAACTTTTATTTCCTTGTAATTTTCTTTTAGGGTTAGCCACCTTAAAAGTGGCAAACTTGTAATTTTGAGCAATTTTTTAAACCCCAGGAGTAGCAAGTATAAATACTTGCTTAAGAAGGGTTTGAGGAGGCCATATTTTGCAGATTATACACTTCTTCTTCACGTGAGAATTAGGGTTCCTAATTGTCATTAGACTCTTATCAATTTTCAATCCCAAGAGTTGAAATTGTGGGGAGTGCAACACCTTGAAATTGTGAGTTTATAAAGTTTCCTTTTGTTGTGATTTCTTTTCTTCTCTAATGTGCCCATATCTAGGGTTGAATTTAGATAGTTCTTGGTCAGAATTACTTTTATTTGAGGGGAATTCTTTTTGTTTATTAAGGTCCCTTGCAATTGAATTCAAATCATCATTGAGAAATTCCCTTAAAACGTGTTTTCACTATTGGAAAGGAGTCCTTGGAATTGAGGTTTTCTTTTGAATTTGTGGATTATTTTCATGGATTATATGTGATTAGGGTGTTATTAGAAGAGATTAATCATTGTGGTATTACAATTGTAATTTTGAGCATTTGGAATTCATTACATCTTACTAGGGTTCAAGTGAATTTTGCCTCTTGTGGATCCGGTTTGTTGTTGACTTGAGATTGTTTTTTTTCTTGAGTCTTTTAATTGTGCTTCTAAGTGGAATTAGGAACATCATCTTTTTGGTATCAGAGCTCATGTTGAAAGAAGGAATTGGTTTCATTTAAATTTCGTGGAGTTAATCATCCATTAGGGTTAAATTTAGTGAAAACCGCAATTATATTGGTTGTTGTGGTTTTGAGCTTGTGAAATTACCTTGTTTTTGAGTTTATTTTTTTTGTTTGGAGTTGGTTTGGGAAGGTTGTTGCATCATTTTGTGATCACTAATTTAGTGGAAGGGTAGAAGTATAAAGTGTTGTTTACTTCAATAATTTTTTGGAACTTGCAAGACTTACCAAAATTTCCCTTTCCGTGGCTTGTTGTGGCATGAAGGAGGAAATTTTTAGCTTGTTGTTTTGATTTCCATTGTGTAATTTTGAATTGGTGGAGTACAATTTTTTAGATTGCATTGAGTTTTGATTAGTAAGGAATTATTTGAATTCAAACAAATACAATTAAGTTGTGGGAGTTAATGAGTGCTATTTGAATTTGAATTCATTGCTTACCAATTGAAGAAGGCTTGCAATTAGTGAAGTGGTTTGAATTTTAAATTTGAGTTGCTGCCTATTTTGTTGTGAGTTGTGGTTAGTACATGTGAAAAGTGAAGTAAAATTTTGTTATTATTGCCGTGGAAGTGGAGTATATTTGTTGTTGAGCCATTTATTATCATTGTCGTGGAAGTGGAGTGCAATTTGTTGTTGTTGCCGTGGGTGTTGTGGTGAAGGAGTGCAATTGGTTGAGGTGTGTGTGGTGGGTGCAAATTTGTGGAGTTTTTGTATGTAGGGTTGATAGGAATCAAATCCGACAAGACCTATCATTAGGGAAGACTAAAGAATTCGAATTTTGGGATGAGGGCCCATTTTTAGTAGATTGACCTCGAATTATTTATATATTAATCTCTTTTCTATTATTCTTGTATTGTGTTTTCCCAACAAGCACACTTATCATATTCTATAGGGCAATGGACAAACTCCCTCAGACTAGCTTGTGGGTTATCCATGGGCCGACCTGAACCGGGGATGATTGGCCGATGGATCCTATAGAAGACTGGGAAACTTGAAGACCATTTCTTTTATATATTCTTCTTTTAGAACTATTTTAGTTTTTATTTGGTTTTGGGAAACTTTTATTTTTTTGAACCCTTTTATTTAGGGGTTTGCCACCTTAAAT
>JBBMOL010000452.1:225895-266698 GCA_037954665.1 Laguncularia racemosa
TTGAGGAAGAGACGGAGAAAGAGACTGCAACTCCAAGCCAGCAGAATAACCAAACTAGAGGATCCCTCGTTGAACCACTAAAGGTCATGATAACAGCACCTCCTTTCCCTTCTAGATTAGCGAAAACTAAGAATGAAGCTGAAGAAAAAGAGATTCTTGAAACTTTTCACAAAGTTGAGGTACATATTCCTTTGCTAGATGCAATTAAGTAAGTACCTCGTTATGCTAAATTTCTCAAAGAATTGTGCACTAACAAAAGAAAGCTGAAAGGTAATGAAAAGATTAGTGTGGGTGAGAATGTTTCAGCTATTCTTCAGAAGAAGCTTCCTCCTAAATGTAAGGATCCAGGTATGTTTACTATTCCTTGCAAAGTAGGTAATCTTGGAATCGCTAAAGCTATGTGTGATTTAGGAGCTTCAATCAATGTTATGCCTTTGTCTGTTTATCAATGTTTGAATGTTGGTCCCTTGAAGGAAACATGTGTTATTGTTCAACTTGCTGATAGGTCCAATGTTTATCCTGAGGGAGTCCTAGAAGATGTTTTAGTACAAGTTAATGGGTTGGTTTTCCCTACAGATTTTTATGTGCTTGACATGGAGAATGATGATTCTCGTAATTCATCAATGATATTATTAGGTAGACCATTTCTTAAGACATCCAGAACGAAAATTGATGTACAAGACGGTAACCTCACTATGGAATTTGATGGTGAAGTGATTAAATTTAACATTTATGATGCCATGAAATATCCTAGTGATATCTCCCCTGTTTTTGTTGTGGATGTTATTGACCCATTAACACAGGCTACATTTGACTTGATAGACAATGATGAGTTGAAAATTGTACTTAATAGGAGTCTTACTATTAATGCATTGAAAACTCTTAAGGAGAAGCTTATAATATCCTCTTATTTGCAGGACATGATTTGGGAGTTTGAATCATTAAAACCTATCAGGTATGATGTGTCCTATATTAATTTACCCCCTTCTAACACAAGACTTCTTCCCTCCATTGTGCAGGCACCAAAACTGGAATTAAAACCCTTACCCGAACATCTAAAGTACATTTTCTTAGGAGAAAATGAGACTCTTGCTGTGATAGTCTCTAACAAACTAAGTACTTTAGAAGAAGAAAAGTTGATTCGGGTGTTAAGAGAGTATAAAGAAGCCATTGGATGGTCCATAGCTGATATCAAAGGACTAAGCCCATCCACATGCATGCACAAGATATTAATGGAAGATAATTGCAAACCTTCAAGGGAAGTTCAACATCGTTTGAACCCAGCTATGATAGATGTAGTTAAGAAAGAAATCTTGAAACTGCTTGATGTAGGTATGATCTATCTAATTTCCGATAGCAAATGGGTAAGTCCAATTCAAGTTGTTCCAAAGAAAACGGGCTTAACTGTAATTGAAAACTCTGATGGTGAGTTAATTCCTACTCGGGTTCAGAATGGATGGAAGGTTTGTGTTGATTATAGGAAGTTAAATGTGATCCACGCAAAAGAGATATAAAATGAGCGTGAATAAATACCGGCAAGTGTACCGGATCGGATCAAGTAATATAGTGAAAGAAGAGTATCGAACCACGAAGATTGATTAAGTAATAGACCTTTATCAATTTCTACTATTATTTAGGCAATGATATTTGATGAGAATTGAATGAATTATACTAAATGCTTAAAAAGAGAATTGTGTTTGAAAAATGATGAATTGATGATGGGAAATAGAATCCACCCTAATTCTACTAATCATATTGCCTTCATGTTATAATAACTCATAGCTATATGGATTTTCACAAGAAATTAACAAAACCTTAATCCTTTATCAAGTGTTAAAGTAATGTTACCTCAATTTAAGTTAATAGCTCCCGCTAATTCAAATCAAATGAGAATTCTAATTCACAATCATAAATTTCTCAATTATATGATTGCCTAATATCTTTAAAATAATTTCTCATAATCCCTTAGTGAAAAATTTAATAAAAATATTGCATGAAACACTTAGGTCAATTTCTAATAAAATTCAATAACGCTGTTTCCACATGAATTATTAAATCTTACTTAGGAATTCCTGATAAAACCTAAATTTCTCTTTCGAGTCATTTACATTTCTATGCATTGATTTCAATTACAAAATACAATTCATAGCAGGACTTCTTATATGAAAATTCCGCATATCTACATTTCCTATAACATGAATACAATGATCATTTTAGTTTGAACTATGGCTTCATCATATTTCCCACAAGGATGATTTAGAACATTATAGTATGAATTGCATAAAAACAATTGAAATAAATAGGTGCAATGGAATTCATATTGAACAACAAGAATAAACTAATAAATGGCATAAAAGAAAATAAAGTAATTCAAACAATAGCTATAATCTTCAAGAACTTCAATCTTCTAAAATGATTCCTCGAATTTTCAATTGAAAGCAAACTTCAGCAAAATAACTTTCTTTCTTCAAACTAAAATTTGGAATAACATGAAATGTAAAGGAATTAAAGAAAACATAAAATCCTAAAGTTCCTAACGGAATTCTAATGATTTCAAAGAAAGACAAAGAATCAAAACAAAAGGATTCTCAAACAAAAGGGGATGCCCCCAAGGTTCACATAAGGGGCCTATTTATAGATCCAAAGAGGAGGAGGATAAGCTTGATCTGATGAGGAGTTGAGTCAGCAAATTAATTAAGATACGATTTTGGAGAGATTTTCGCAATGGATATCCGGGGAGTAATGAAGGCCGGCTCAAGGCCGGCTTTAAGGCCGGCGGCTTTAATGTTTTTTTGAGGCCGGTTTAATATAGGCTGGCAACCTTCCGTGCAATCCTCCGCTCGCTTCTTCAATTTTGTGAAAAACTCCTCCAATTAACTTGTATTATACTTTTGGGTCCTCAAAACCTGAATTTTCACAATAAACACCATTAAATATCATTTCTTTATATTTTCTTTATAATATTGAAATAAATTTAATATAAGTCCAAAAGAAAATATAAGTATAATGTGATCTTATCAAAATGCATCAACTAGAAAAGATCACTTCCCTCTTCCTTTTCTTGATCAGATGCTTAAACGTTTGGCTGGCCATTCTCACTATTGTTGTCTTGATGGTTATTCAGGTTTTCATCAAGTTCCAGTGGCACCAGAAGATCAAGAGAAGACTACTTTTACATGTCTATTCGGTACTTTTGTGTATCGAAGGATGCCTTTTGGGCTTTGCAATGCCCTAGCCACATTCCAAAGGTGTATGGTTAGTATATTTTTAGATTATGTGGAGAATATCATAGAGGTTTTCATGGATGACTTCACTGTCTATGGTAACTCTTTTGATTCATGTTTGACTAACCTTACAAAAGTGCTTCAAAGATGTATAGATAAGAGTCTTGTGTTGAACTATGAAAAATGTCACTTTATGGTTGAACAGAGTCTAATTCTAGGTCATATTGTATCTTCTAAGGGGCTTGAAGTCGATAAAGCTAAAGTAGAATTGATTAAATCTCTACCTTACCCTGTAAGTGTACGGGAAATTCGCTCTTTTCTTGGGAGTGTAGGACTCTATCGACGCTTCATCAAGGATTTTTCCAAGATTACACAACCCATATGCAGATTGCTGCAAAAAGAAGTGACATTTGAGGGATAAGTTAACTTCTGCTCTAATCATCCAACCACCTCACCGGAACCTTCCCTTTGAAATTATGTGTGATGTGAGCAATGCAGTTGGAGCCGTTCTTGGCTAAAGAGTTGGAAGAGCTTCCCATGTCATTTATTACGCTTCTAGAACATTGGATAGTGCTCAATGCAACTATTCCACAACGGAAAAAGAACTCTTAGCTGTTGTTTTTGCATTAGAAAAATTCAGATCATATTTACTAGGTACTAAGGTAATTGTTTACTCTGATCATGCAGCTCTCAAATACCTACTCACGAAGAAGGAGGCGAAACCAAGACTTATTCGATGGATACTCTTATTACAAGAGTTTGATCTAGAAATACGCGATAGGAAAGGCTCTGAAATTTAGTTGCCGACCACCTCAGTAGAATACTTATCAGTGAAGGGTCAATACCAATACAAGATGATTTTCCAAATGAGCATCTCTTTTCTATTCAAAAGACAATTCTGTGGTATGTTGATATTGTCAACTATTTGGTTACTAAGACACTACCAAGTGATTTGTCTAGGGCTCAAAAAGATAAAATTAAAAGTGATGCTAAGTACTATGTATGGGATGATCCGTATTTGTGGAAACATTGTGCTGATCAAATCATTAGAAGGTGTATTTCTCAAGATGATATTCCTTCTGTCTTGCAATTTTGTCATTCATATGCATGTGGTGGACATTTTGGCCCTAAGAGGACAGCTCAAAAGGTATTAGGGTGTGGTTTGTTTTGGCCTACATTGTTTCGTGATTCTTTTATGTTTTGTAAGTCTTGTGAACAATGTCAAAAAATTGGTAACTTAGGACGTAGAGAACAAATGCCACTTACCCCTATTCTTGCATGTGAAATATTTGATATATGGGGTATTGACTTTATGGGTCCTTTTCCTTCTTCTTTCGATAATGTTTACATCCTTCTTGCTGTGGATTATGTTTCAAAATGGGTGGAAGCCAAAGCGACCCGAACTAATGATGCCAAAGTTGTTGTGGATTTTGTTAAATCTCATATTTTTTTCTAGGTTCGGGACACCAAAGGCTCTTATCAATGATCGTGGCACACACTTTTGTAATAGAGTAGTGGAAACTCTACTTAAAAAGTACAAGGTCACTCATCGCACTTCCACCGCATACCACCCTCAAACCAATGGATTGGCAAAAGTTTCAAATCGAGAAATTAAGTCTATTCTGGAAAAAACCGTCAATCCAAGCAGGAAGGATTGGAGCACAAGACATGAAGATGCATTATGGGCCTACCGGACAGCTTACAAGACCCCTATAGGTATGTCTCCTTATCGTTTGATATTTGGCAAACCGTGTCATCTCCCTATGGAGTTGGAACATAGAGCGTACCGGGCTGTAAAACAATGTAACATGCAAATGGATGAAGTTGGTGAGCATAGAAAACTTCAATTACAAGAACTTGAGGAAATTCGAAGAGAAGCTTATGAGAGTACTAAAATCTACAAGGAAAAAAAAAAGGATTTTCATGATCAAATGATTTCCCGAAAGAATTTTTCTATAGGTAAAAAAGTATTACTTTATCATTCTCGATTGAAGTTGTTTTCTGGAAAACTACGATCACGGTGGATTTGTCTCTTTGTTATCACTAACATATTTTCACATGGTGCAGTTGAGATCACAAGTCTTGAAACTGGTAAAAACTTCAAAGTCAATGGTCATCGCTTGAAACCTTTTTATGAAGGATTTCAAGTATGTAAATTGAAGAAACCAGTTTAACTTACCCCGAGTATTGTGATTAATTACAGGAACGTCTAGCCAAAGATGTTAAAGAAAGGCGCTTCATGGGAGGCAACCCATATCAATTTATTTTATCTTAGTTTTATTTTGATTTTTCTTTTAATTAGCTGCAGCAAGGGTATATATCATCAAATGACACTCTCTAGTGCTTAAGGGGAGAACTCTAATACTCTACACTTTATACCAGGGAAGTACTAGTATTTCTTTACTCTTATTCTCTAATGTTCCTTATGTTGTTAATTCATCTTTAATTGTGCTGAATTAGGAACAATGCGGACACTATTCAAACTAAGTGTGGGGGAGAGGATAATAAATATAGAGGATAGAGAATTGACTCATACTTTGAATGTTTGTAGAGAATTGACTCATACTTTGAATGTTTGTCCTTAAGCAATTTTAAGCCAAATTTTTCAAAAATTTTCATTAAATCTGGAGATTGTACTAAATGTTGTAATAAGCATCTACAAAATGTGAAATTGACTTGTTCAAGTGTTTTACTCACCTACTACTGTGATTAGAATACTTAGTTAAAATTAAGTAGTGAAATCTTTAAGAAACAAATTTACCTTGTATTTAGCCTTAGAATTGGAAGTTTAAGAGTAAGTCTAGTTCTTAAGTGAAAAATAAACAAGTCTACTTCTAGGTTATATTAGTTACTGTATACTCTTTGGAGTTGTTTTTGAAACAATGATAACACTTAGTGAAAGATGTTGAAGAAACTCTTTCCTTAGTAACCCTTTAAACAAGATAACTATTATTACTCTAGCAATAATTGAAAAAAAAAATATCAAGCATAGCCATTACTCCAATGATTCAAATAATTGAGTTAAGAGTATTTGAACTTGAATGTTAAAGTGAGGAAGAGTCCGTAGGGGTATCTTAAAACCCAGTCACTTGAGTGACGAGCTCGGGATGTTGCCGACTCAATGAACTCACTATAACGATAAGGGCAAAAAAGGCGAAAGTTCATGAAAAGAAGTGGGCAAAAACCCGTCAAAATAGATGCTTGATTAAATCGAAAGAACATGAATGTAAAAATTCATTGAATGAAATAAGACTAATAATAAAAAGGGAGAAAATCTAGGGAAAAAGTAGATACCATATGCTTTTACTTTGTGTTGCAAAGATTATATACTTGCTAATATTCAATGAAGTTTAATTGGGTGTTTTTCCTTATTGGATTAAGTATTTACTTTTGGAATAAAAGTTCTTTTGCTAAACAAGAGGATTAAAGTTTGTTTTGTTTAGATTAGCTATTAAATTTTGTCTATGGTAATTTAATTACAGGAAACCAGTTTGGTTGGAGCAGTAGACATTAAAATTGCAAGTCATGAATTATAAAAGAATAGATGCGTGTAATGATGAAAAGAAATTTTGTATAATCTATGATGAATTTCTCAATTGATTTGATTCAATTTCTTGAGGACAAGCAAGAGTTTAAGTGTGGGGGAATTTGATAGAGCCATTTTATACTCAATCTTTATAGTATGAATTGTGTTAATTTATTATTGATTTTATAGAAATCATAAGGAAATGGTACTTAATTTTATTATGGTGATAAATCAGGTTTAATGGAGTCAAGAGTGCTAATTCAAGTGATTTAGAGAAGTCATCTACAATTTGGATCAAAGACAAGGATTTACACCGCCGGAGGAAAGTACATGGGTGTGTATTTGAAGTACACGGCCGTGTACTTGGTTTGGAATCAACAGAAAGATACACGGTTGAAGTACACGGCCGTGTATCTGTCTTGAAGAACTAACAGAAAGATACACGGTTGAAGTACATGGCCGTGTATCTGTCTTGAAGAATCAACAGAGGGAGGCACGGTTTGTGATCTGGCCGTAGTATAAACCGTGCCATACACTGAACAAGAATGAGAAATTGCGGAACATCGACCAGAGGAAGGCACGGCTTGTGATCTAGCTATGGTGGAAGCCGTGTCACACACTGAGCATGGATGATGATATGTGAATTATCAATAGAGGAAGGCACGGTTCTAAATCTGGCCGTGTTGGTGGGCATGCCAGGCGGACGATTATTCCCTTCTTGAGATTTACTTTAAAAAGGAAAGATATATTCGTATCTTGCTAGCTAAAGATTCTCTACCATTCCTTTAACAATATAAATAGAACCAACCCTAGAGGACAAAAGGAGTTTTTGGACAAGAAGGAAGGAAGGAGGCAGAGCAAGGGAAACCGGCAACAAAGACTTTTTCATGTTTTCACTTTTAATTTTCGTTTTAAGGATAAACATGTGTAGCTAAGCAAATTTTCTTGCCAAAGGATCATTGAAGTTTTGTTCTTCACGAATTGTGAGATCTAATTGATTTGTCTTTAATCTATTCTTTGTTTTTGGATATTTATATATCTTCTGGAAGTTTTGTCAATATTATCTTTGTTGATTGGTATGAATTAGAGCTCTTCTACTCAATTAACGAGTTAATATATTATCAACTAGTACGTTAGATCTGTAATTGTTTGATAGTTCTAGTTTCGGTGACACGATAACATGTTTGATTATAAAATAGATAGTCGAATTCATGTTATGGTGATATATGATCTTGTTTAAATAGGTTATCTTATAATCTATTGACATGAATTGGTAGTCTCTCTTGTTTTTAACGCTATTGATAGATTAAATCCTAAGAGCTTGTTTAGGGTTGTCTAATCAATAAGGGAAATAATCAAAGAGTGTGTTTTGATTATCAAGAAAGTAAGGAGTGATAGGTTATTAGAGCTTGTTAATAACCATAACCAGTTTATCTTGGATAAAGGATAGGAAATATTTGCATCAATGATCAACTCCTAGAATTAAACTATCTTGATTCCTTTAGCTAGGCTTTTATCAATATTCGATTTTATTATTTGATTTCAATATTATTTTGATTCACAAACAAACCCCACCCCCCTCATTCTTCTTTTCCTTTCTATTCTCTTTTTAATAGAAATATATTTAACCAATCCTTGTGGATACGACCCTACTCACTACTATACACAAATCATATAATTGTCTAGGAGTAGGTTTTTATTTTTGTTGGATTCGACACCCATCAACAACGCCTCTAGCTTTGACATGATTGTAGTAGCCACGTCTACATCAATAACTCCTGCTGGTCTGTTATCTCTACTCCTAGAATGTGACCATTCAAAATTATTCACTGCTAGATTCTCGAAGAGAGCTAAGCTTTTGATAGAGCCATTTTATACTCAATCTTTATAGTATAAATTGTGTTAAATTATTATTGATTTTATAGAAATCATAAGGAAATGGTACTTAATTCTATTATGGTGATAAATCAGGTTAAATGGAGTCAAGGGTGCCAATTCAAGTAAATTAGAGAAGTCATCTACAACTTGGTTCAAAGACAAGGATTTACACCGCCGGAGGGAAGTACATGGGCGTGTAATTGAAGTACACGACCGTGTACTTGGTTTTGAATCAACAGGAAGATACACGGTTGAAGTATACGGCCGTGTATCTGCCTAGGGGGAAGCACGGTTTGAGGCACGGCCATGGTGCAAACCGTGTTACACACTGGACAGGAAGGCGGAAATGTGGACTTTCAACAGAGAGAGACACGACTCATGATCTGGCCGTGGGAGCAACCGTGCTTGAAGCCGTGGTGGAACCCGTGGTGGAAGCTAGACGTGCCAAGGAGAAGAAATTGTGGAACTTTGACAGAGGAAGACACGGCTTAGGATCTAGCCACGGTGTAGACCATGGTACACACTGGACAAGGATGAAGACTTGTAGATTATGCACAGAGGAAGGCACGGTTGGAAATCTAGCCGTGGTGTAAGCCGTGCCAGGCGGACGAATATTCACTTCTCGAAATCTACTTGAAAAAAGGAAAGATATTTTCGTATCTTGCTAGCAAAAGATCACATGCCATTCCTCTAACAATATAAATAGAACTACCCCTAGAGGGTTAGAGAAAAAATCTTGAATCTTTGGATCTTGAAGAACCTTGGATCATCTTGGAGGCAGAGCAGGCAACCGGGTTTATCATGTTTCTACTTTTTATTTTTGTTTTGTTGATGAACATGAGTAGCTAAACTACTTTTCTAGCCAAAGGGTCTTAGATGTTTAATTCTCCACGAATTGTGAAATCTAATTGATTGTATTTACTCTATTCTTTGTTTTGGATATTCGTATATCTTCTGAACGTTTTCTCATTATTATCTTTGTTGATTGGTATAAATTAGAGCTCTTCTACTCAATTAGCAAGTTAATATATTGTCAACTAGCACGTCAAATCCGTAATTGTTTGATTGTTCTAGTCTTAGTGACACAATAATATGTTTGGTTATAAAATAGATGATCGAATTCATGTTATGGAGGTGTATGATCTTGTTTAAATAGGTTATCTTATAATCTACTGGCATGAATTGGTGGTCTCTCTAGTTTTTAATGCTATTGGTAGATTAAATCCTAAGCGCTTGTCTAGGGTTGTCTAATCGATAAGAGAAATAATCAAAGAGCTTCTCTTGATTATCGAGGAAATACGGAGAGATAGGTTGTTAGAGCTTGTTAATAACCATAACCAGTTTATCTAGAAATAAGAATAGAAAACATTTGCATCGATGATCAATTCCTAGAATTAAACTATCTTGATTTCTTTAGCTAGGCTTTTATCAATATACGATTCTATTATCTTGTTTCAACTTTATTTTGATTCACAAACAAAACCCCCCCTCGTTTTCTTTTCCTCTTTATGCCCTTTGAATAGAAATATCTTTAACCAATCCCTGTGGATTCGACCCTACTCACCACTATATGCAAATCATATAATTGTCTAGGAGTAGGTTTTATTTTTGTTGGATTCGACACCCATCAGCTTTCTTCAGGAGTTTGATGATTAATCGTGCCTCTAATTGCAGCATTTACCATCTGTCTAGTCTGACAATTGAGACCGTTGTAGAAAATCTAAACCTGCATCCACTCTGGAACACCATGATGAGGGCATCTCCTTAATGATTCCTTGAAACGTTCCCAAGCCTCATAAAGTGTTTCTGACTCTTGCTGGTGATAAGACTGGATGTCAGCTCGAAGTTTGGCGGTCTTTGAAGGTGGAAAGAACTTGTCCAAAAACCTTGTAACCAACTCTTCCCAGGTGGTTATGGAGCTTCTTAGCAAAGAGTTTAACCATTGTTTAGCTCTTCCTCTTAAAGAAAATGGGAAGAGTCTAAGACGAACCGCATCTTCACTCACTCCATTAAATTTGAAAGTGTCGCATATCTCCAGGAAGGATTGAATATGAGAGTTTGGATCCTCATCCTCAAGACCATCAAATTGGGCATATTGTTGAACCATTTGAATAACGGCTGGTTTAATCTCAAAACTGTTTGCCGCCACCCTAGGTCTAACAATGCTAGAGCTAACACCATCCAACCTTGGCCTAGCGAACTCAGCATTAGTTCTCCTAAGCTCAACCAATGGATTTAGCTCATGAGGAGGATTGTTTTGTGGGTCAGCCATTCCTTCTAACACTAGCGATTCCTTAACCCTTGTTGATGAGGATAGAGATAGATGCTTGTCTCTTTTGTGTGATTCAGTAAGGATTCTCTCAGGCTCCAGATTAAAATCAACAAGGCCCTTGGATCGGCTCCTAGTCATGCACTACAAGAATTAAAATCTAAGAATCGGTGGTACCTAAATTCTAAGTAAACAAAGAAGGAATAGTAATAGAAGTAAATAAAGTGGCTAGATTAATAAGTAATAAGTGTTCCTAATATTAGCGGTGCCTCCTCCCTAGCAACGGCGCCAAAAACTTGATCGTTGCCAACCGTAGTTTTAATATTTATAATGCATGTTCCTAAATCAAACTACGTTGCAATAGGCAAGTGTACCTACTGTAGACGTAATATAGTGTTAAGTACAGGGTCGTCCCATAGAGAGAAGGTTACTAATTACTAGTACTAGCTATTTCCCTATTATCTAACCATTAAATTAAGATGAGGTGTATAAAAAATGAAAGTAGTCAACAATCTAAAATTTAAACTAAAGCTACTTCAACAACACAAGATTCAATCCTATAACAAAACAACCTAGATCTCATTATATACCTATATTGTCACATAAATCATTAGAAGCTAAGGATTAATGTTTCTAAGTTCTTAAGCTGTTAAGTTCCAAGAAGCAAGATAATTACTTTCTCAAGTAAATTACTTATCTAATCTTAGATTTATCAATTAGGATCTCTCCTCAATTAATAGCAATCTAGAATCGCATGAAGCATAAGAACTCGATTCGAATGAATGTTCAACAGAAGATTTTCGATATTCTATCTCTAGAAACACGAGCAAATCTCATCCAAAACATAAATCTGATCATAAAAGCGATTTCTCAATCAACTCAAATGATATTAAGCATAAACTCATATTCTGGAAATATGAATCTAAGATAATTATGCAGCACATGTAATGGAAAAAAAGAACATCAATAAAACATCAATTAAATCATATCTTCATCATATGACAAAATAGTTCAAATGAGATCTAAGTCTAGGTTTACTCTTCCATAGACCTAACAGTGAAAGAACAAATACATGAAGAGAAACTAGAGTTCATGATTACAACCCGGATAGATTGAATCTTGAATGCCTTGCTTAGATCTCCTTGGATTGTTGAGTAGAAAACTAAAGAAAGAGAGGAAAATGAAGAGAAGTGTATTATAAAACCCTAGGTCTGCTGTTCATATAGGGGCGTGGTGGTGGTCTGCTGTTCATATGCCCCCTGATATGGGGGCATGGCAGACAGAGGATATTCTCTTCTTCCTTTCTCTTTCTTGTTTTCTTCTCAATTTCTTTCGATGATCTTCATTACACCTGAAAGCAACATATTTTTTGATTAAGCATCAAATTCGGATGATTTTTGATTAATTATCAACTTAAAAGAGCTTAAAATCTTCTTAGAATTTGGAGTATTATGGTGATTATCAACAGTTATGTTCACCTTCAAAGATTTCAGAGGGTAGTGAGCAGTTGGGCCAACCATTAGGGGGCAATGAGGATTAGCACGATACAGATGAGTTAGAAAAAGAGGGAATAAAATCAATGGATTGGGTTGAGATAGGGGAGGCATTAGTAGATAATGAGTCCTTATTTATGTTGCAGATGAGATACATCCTGGAAATGGGGGAGAAAAAACAATCAACTATTGTGGTATTTCAGATATTAGGATTCTACAGAGATACTTCTTCAGAAAACCAAAGCAATTTCGCAATCTCAAACTACAACAACAACAACAACTACACAATTGCATTTTTTCCACTTGATCAACCCTAATTGTTGATCACTTCCACGAAATTGAATACAACCAATTCCCTTCTCTCAACAAGAGCTTTGATACCAAAAAGATGATGTGCCTAATGACACTTTAAAACACATCCAAAAGACTTAAGAAAAGATATCTCAAGTCTAGGCAAAATCGGATCCCAAAATGGCACTTTTCAAATGAACCCAATGTTGAAATGATGAAATTCAATTCTAATAATGATATAATCTGAATACCACAATGGAAATGGTTTCTAATAACACTCTAATATCATATAATCCATGCAAATGAAGCCTCAATTTGACAAAGAAAACTGTAAAGTAAGATTCCTTTTCCAAATGGTGAAATTCACGTTTTCAAGGAAACTTTTCAATGATGATCCAAATCAAATGATAAGTACTTCAAATAATCACAAGAATTCGTGTACAATAAGATGTAAATCTGACCAAGAACTATCTCTAATCAACCCTAGATACAACACACTAGAGAAGAAAAGAAATCACAACAAAATGAAAATGATATAACTCACAATTTCAAGATGTTGCACTCGCCACAATTTCAAGTCTTGGAATTGAAATTGATAAGAGTTGGAACCAAGGTATGAACCCTAATTCACACGTGAAAAGAGGTGTATATTCTGCAAAAATAAGCTCTCTAAACCCAAATACTTGCTTGTTCTAAGGTTAAAAAAGTGCTCAAAATTACAAGTTTGCCACTTTTAAGGTGGCTAACCCTAAATGAAAGTTACATGGAAATAAAAGTGTCCCAAAACCAAAATACAACCAAAATAGTTCATAAAAGAGTAAATATATAAAGAAATGGTCCTTCAAGATGCCGGTCTTCAAGAAGCTTTTGAATCAGTTTCAGTTGACAACCTTGATTCACTTAGTAATAAGGGTGTTTTTGCATCCTGTAAGACTGATAAATGAACCTGCTGAAATGCATCAAAATTATAGTGTAAAGATGTAGAAAGTGAGTTAGACTTTTCAAGGTTAGGTTTCTCTAGCAAAACCCTCATAACTAGATTCTGGAGACCCTTAGCTCGGGCCCTGGTGATAGGTCCTGGAAAAGTCTGATTCCTATCATCTCCTCGGGCTTCTGGAAGATTTGCCCTCAAATCTGATGGATTTTCGTGCAAGGCATCTGCTAAATAAGGTGAAAGATCTGAAATATTAAAAGCGGCTGATACTCCATAATCTCCTGGCAACTCGATGCGATAAGCATTGTTGTTGATGCGCTTTAAGACCCTGAATGGTCCGTCTGATCTAGGAGATAGCTTCTGTGACTTTTTGTGTGGAAACCTATCCCTACTAAGATTAATCCAAACTAAATCACCTGGATTATAGAGATGGTTTTTCCTGTGCCTGTTTCCTTGGATCCTCTATTGTTCCTAGGTCTTCTAAAGGTGTTTAGTGGTCCGATCATGTATGTGTTGAATCTGTTGTGCTCGGTCAACTCCACTAAGACTTTCTTCCTTTGTCGCTGGTCCAGCTATAAAATCCAATGGAATAGAAGGGTTATAGCCATAAACAACTTCAAAGGGAGACTTACTGGTTGAACTATGAGTAGACCTATTGTAAGCGAACTCAACAATAGGAAGACACAAGTCCCAATCAGTAAGGTTCTTGCCAACTGTTGCTCTGAGAAGATTCCCAAGCGTGCGGTTGACAACCTCTGTTTGTCCGTCAGTTTGGGGATGGCAAGAGGTACTGTACATCAGTTTAGTACCCAGTCTTTTCCATAGTGTCTTCCCAAAGAAACTAAGGAACTTAGTATCTCTGTCTGACACTATGCTGTGTGGAACTCCATGTAACTTGACAATTTCCTGCACAAAAAGGTTAGCAATAAAAAGAGCATCGTCTGTTTTGTGGCATGGCACAAAACGTGACATTTTGCTGAATCGATCAACAACCACCATAATAGAGTCTTTCCCTCTTTGTGTTCTGGGTAATCCCAACACAAAATCTATGCTGATATCAGTCCAAGGCCTAGATGGTATAGGTAAAGGCATATATTCACCCTGTGCGCCTTTCCTCCCCTTGGCTCTCTTACAAACACCACACCTTTTTAATACCCTATGGACATCCCTTATCATGCCTTTCTAGTAGAAATTCTCCCTCAATATGGCTAGAGTTCTCTTCTCACCAAAATGCCCTGACAAACCTCTTGCATGTGCTTCCCTCACCAACAATTCCCTCACAGATCCAGATGGAATACAAAGTTTTCCTGATTTATAAAGAAAGCCATCTATCACACAATAACCATCATATATCCCACCTCAAAGACACCTCTCCATGACAATTTTGAATTCCTCATCACTTACATATTGTTCCTTCAACAGTTCGAAACCTAGTAATTTTGATTGAAGAGAAGTGATTAGTACATACCGTCGTGATAAAGTGTCAGCAACAATATTCTGATTACCCTTTTTGTACTTAATCACATAAGCAAAACCCTCCAGAAATTCCACCCACTTAGCCTGACGCTTAGACAAATTATGTTGACCCCTGAAATGTTTCAAAGATTCATGATCTGTATAAATAATAAACTCCTTTGGGAGGAGATAATGCTGCCATGTCATGAGAGCCCAAACTAAGGAATAAAATTCCTTATCATATATAGAATAGTTCAAAGTTGCTCCACTCAACTTTTCACTAAAATATGCAATAGGCCTCTTCTCCTGCATTAATACAGCACCAATTCCAATCCCTGAAGCATCACATTCCAATTCAAAAATTTTGTCAAAATCAGGTAAGATCAGTAATGGGGCACAAGTGAGTTTTTCCTTAATCTCTTCAAAACTCCTTTGGGCCTTTTCACTCCAGATGAAAGGAACACTCTTCTTAGTCAGTTCTGTGAGAGGGCTGACAATGCTACTGAAATTTTGGAGAAAGCGTCTATTAAAAGATGCAAGCCTATGAAAACTTTTTACCTCAGTAACTGAAGTGGGTGTTGGCCATTCCTTAACTGCCCTCACTTTCTCCTCATCCATCTTAACTCCTACACCTGACACAACAAAACCTAAAAATGTTACCTCGGTTTGACAAAAGGAACACTTTTGAAAATTCGCAAATAACTGTTGTGCCTTCAGTACTGAGAATACTGCCCGAAGATGCTCCACATGTTGTTCTAGGTCTTTGCTGTAGATCAGAATATCATCAAAATAAACCATAACAAATTTTCCTAAGAACTCCTTCAATACATGGTTCATCAATCTCATAAAAGTGTTAGGAGCATTACTCAAACCAAAGGGCATAACCAACCATTCGTAAAGTCCATGGCGTGTTTTAAAAGCGGTCTTCCATTCATCCCCTTCCCTCATCCGAATCTGGTGATATCCGCTTTTAAGATCAACTTTGGAGAAAATCTGTGAACCATACAGCTCATCCAACATATCATCAAGTCTAGGAATAGGATACCTGTATTTAATGGTGATTTTGTTGATGGCTCTGCTATCAATGCACATTCTCCAAGTTCCATCCTTCTTGGGAACAAGAAGGGCGGGAACAGCGCATGGGCTGAGACTCTCTCTAACAAACCCTCGTTCCACCAACTCATCTACCTGACGTTTCAATTCCTTAGCCTCCTTAGGATTCATGCGATATGCGGGTCGGTTTGGTAACACTGAACCGGGCATAAGATCAATGGCATGCTCTATCCCTCTCAAGGGTGGTAATCCTGTTGGCAAATTATCAAGAAAAGGGTCAGTATACTCATTTAATACCTGAGAAACTGCTGGAGGTAGAGGCTGTGATTCCCGTAGCCCTAAGACAAATCTCAACTGAAGTAAGTATGTTGGAGCCTCCTCTGTGATTAATCTCTCCATCTCACCCTGTCCCATCAATAACACCTTTTTCCCCTTAGAAACATTATTTTGAAGTAAAACCTTCTTAGCCTCTGATGGTCGATTAATCTGTTGTTGGACATTATGGACCTCTGAAGGTGGCATAGGATTCAGAATAATTCGCTTGTCGTCCTTTTGAAACATATATGTATTTCTGAAGCCATCATGTAAGACCCTCCTGTCATATAACCAAGGTCTACCAAGAAAAATATGAGATGCACACATGGGCAAGATATCACACTCAATTTCATCACAATACTTTTCCCCTACACTGAAGGGTACCCTAGCTCTTTGGGTAACATACAAACTCCCTTGTTCATTAAGCCAATGTAGTTTGTAAGGTTTAGGATGTGGAATAGTTGAAAGCTTTAGCTTCGATACCAACGATGCAGCTACTACATTAGTACAACTACCACCATCTATTATTAGGACACACAAATTTCCTTGTATCCTATAAGAAGTGTGGAACAAATTTTCCCTTTGTTCTTCCTCCTTACTAGCAAGTGTACTTAATGAACTTCGCAATACATTAGCATATTGAAGCATTTCACTAGACATTGTGAACTTTAACTCAATCAACACGTGTACAATATTCCCCACTCCTTTTAAGATCACGGTGCAACAATTTTCAATTTCCACAAGTTCACTCCACGGCAACACACAAGTAACAACTACAATTAATATGTAACACTTCCACGGTAACAACCAAGGGAATAATGAATACAAGTAATCTTCAACTTCCACGGCAAATAATGAAGACAAGAGATTAATAAGTAGCTTTCCCGAAATGAATTCCGAATCCCACTATAGGCAGCAACTTTCAATTTGAATTTCAAATAACTTCACTTATTGTAAGCCTTCCTCAATTGGTAACAATGAATTCAAATTCAAATAGCAATCATTAACTCCCACAACTTAATTGCCTATGATTTGAATTAAAATAATTCCTTACTAACCAAACTTAATGTAATTTGAAAATTTAACTTCACAAATTCAGAATTACACAAGGGAATTCAAACAACAAACTTCACAACTCCACATGCCACAAGCTACTACACGGCAACAATTGGTAAGTTTCACAATTTCAAAACAATTTGCTAAAGTAACTTCACTTTGTACTTCTGCCTTCCACATGAATTAGTGTCCACAAAGTGGTATAATAACCTTCCCAAATCAACTCTAACAATCAGCAAATCAAATCCCAATCCAAAGCAATTTCGCAATCTCAAACTACAACAACAACAACAACTACACAATTGCATTTTTTCCACTTGATCAACCCTAATTGTTGATCACTTCCACGAAATTGAATACAACCAATTCCCTTCTCTAAACAAGAGCTTTGATACCAAAAAGATGATGTGCCTAATGACACTTTAAAACACATCCAAAAGACTTAAGAAAAGATATCTCAAGTCTAGGCAAATTCGGATCCCAAAATGGCACTTTTCAAATGAACCCAATGTTGAAATAATGAAATTCAATTCTACTAATGATATAATCTGAATACCACAATGGAAATGGTTTCTAATAACACTCTAATATCATATAATCCACGCAAATGAAGCCTCAATTTGACAAAGAAAACTGTAAAGTAAGATTCCTTTTCCAAATGGTGAAATTCACGTTTTCAAGGAAACTTTTCAATGATGATCCAAATCAAATGATAAGTACTTCAAATAATCACAAGAATTCGTGTACAATAAGATGTGAATCTGAACAAGAACTATCTCTAATCAACCCTAGATATAACACACTAGAGAAGAAAAGAAATCACAACAAAATGAAATTGATATAACTCACAATTTCAAGATGTTGCACTCGCCACAATTTCAAGTCTTGGAATTGAAATTGATAAGAGTTGGAACCAAGGTATGAACCCTAATTCACACGTGAAAAGAGGTGTATATTCTGCAAAAATAAGCTCTCTAAACCCAAATACTTGCTTCTTCTAAGGTTAAAAAAGTGCTTAAAATTACAAGTTTACTTTTAAGGTAGCTAACCCTAAATGAAAGTTACATGGAAATAAAAGTGTCCCAAAACCAAAATACAACCAAAATAGTTCATAAAAAGAGTAAATATATAAAGAAATGGTCCTTCAAGATGCCAGTCTTCAAGAAGCTTTTGAATCAGTTTCAGTTGACAACCCTGATTCACTCAGTAATAAGGGTGTTTTTGCATCCTGTAAGACTAACAAATGAACCTGCTGAAATGCATCAAAATTATAGTGCAAAGATGTAGAAAGTGAGTTAGACTTCTCAAGGTTAGGTTTCTCTAGCAAAACCCCCATAACTAGATTCTGGAGACCCTTAGCTCGGGCCCTGGTGATAGGTCTTGGAAAAGTCTGATTCCTATCAATAAAGATGATCATGTAGAAGTTGTCAAGCCTACAGATTTGTCCATAACTCTATAGGAATATTACAATGATCATGATGCTAAAACACATAAGGACACGAGGGATGATAAATACTTGCCTATTAATGTGTTATGCAGGGTTATGACGACATCTCTAGATGTCAAGGACATACAGAGGGAGAACCGATTCCATACACCTTGTCGAATTCGAGGTAACTTATGTGTTCTTTTCATCGATGGTGGTAGTTGCATTAATGTTGTATTAGTAATTAACTTACAACTAGCCACTAGTCTACATCCATACCCTTATAAATTACATTGGCTGGATGATCAAGGTAGTTTGCATGTTACATAGAAGGCAAAGGTGCCATTAAGTATTAGAGATAGATATAGTGATGAGATTATCTATGATGTTCATCCTATGTGCGCCTTTCTTATACTGCTGGGTAAGGCTTAGTTCTTTGACAAGATTGTGCTACATGATAAGTTTAGAAACACTTATATGTTTCAGAAAGATGGTGCACAGGTTATCTTGACTACTATGTCTCCATCCAAAGTTCACACATTTTAAGAGCAGATCAATAAAACTAATGGCTTCTTAGGACTTTAGGCCAACAAGCACACATAAACATAGGATGTTAGTCTAAGAAAAGACCCTTTAGATTTGAGGGCAAATCTTTTAAAGGCCCAAGGAGATGATGGGAGTCAAACCTCTGGATCCAGCAGTAGGGAAATCAAATTGAACAAATGAGCCAAACATCCACATGTTATTTTATTTGTCTAATAACGATTTGTCTTTGCATTGTAGCAAGTGAATTTATCGGTTTTACAAGACAATAGGTAAAATTCACTAAGGATCAATCGTGGGTCATTCATGGACTTACATCAATAAAAGAGAACCTGTTCAACAATTGTTCCATGGAAGTGAAAAAGCCGGCCACTTACGATGGGTTTACTTGTAATTTTCCTTTGACGCTAAAACCAATCACATTGTTATTTTTCACTTGTAATTTTTCCTTGTTACATTTGCCCTATTTATAGCAAGTATAAATACTTGCAAAGTAAGGTTAAAAGGGAGCTTTTGACATAGACATTTCAACTACCTTTTACGTGTAAGGGTTTGACTCTTCACAAAATACTCTCATCAATTCAAGTTTAGTTTGTGGCGAGTGGACTTGGATGTACTGTGAGTAATATCAATAAATTACAAGTTGATCTTAATTCCAACTAGTGCATAATATCGGGTAAGGAATTAGTTATTCTTATTTTGTTCTTGTTTCATGCAATTGGGATCCATTTTTCAATCTAGGTTTCATGCCATTTACTTGGAAATTGGAATTAATTGTGCTTATTTCTTGATTGCTATTGAAATTCCAATTGAGAAAATCATAATTTAGTATTAGAGCAAATTGATTCATGCAATCAGGGTTTACGTGGCAATTAGAATCATGCCATTTTGTGGACTTTGTTTAGTTGATTCTTCCATTGGCTTTATGTACTTGTATTTGGATCCTTAGCACATTAGGTTTTCTCAATGATTTCTTGTTAGTAGCGTTTGTTGTGGTTTCCAACATGGCCATGTAGATAAAATACGTCAAATGCAATGCTTAAGGTTCTCCTTGCCAAAGGCAAATGATAATCATTGGGTGTAACTTCTAGTATCCTTACAAATATGATTTGTTCAATTCTATTTAAGACTATTGTCAAAGGTACTTATACACACGTTTGTTTCTTCATCATCATTTTGTTAGTATGTATGTTCCTATATATGGCAAATATAATTCTTGTCAAGAATAAGCCTGAGCTAGTCTTTTTGAATCTATAGAAACATTACAAATAAGGAAAGTGAATGTTCAAACTCAAATAGTGAAGCTTGTGTTGTGAACTTAGAGATAAGAAATGCCCTTTATCATGTTAATTAATATCACAATCTTCTCGTTCGAGATTGAATGGATTGAAATTGCACTTTTACCAACTATATTGTGATGTTTCCTTAGTTGCTTTAGCTCTTGTTAGGTCGATTTGGAGCTTAATTAGCTAACTAAGACAGTATATAGATTGAAAAGTTTAAGATTTGAGCTAGTGGCAAACTTTTCTAAAATGCATTCTTTGCTAATAGATGAAAATACTTTTTTTGTTAATAAATAAAAATTTTGTTGAAAACTTAAAATCTTTTTGACAAAATAGTAAACTCAATCAAACAAATTATTTTATATTTATAATTTTACTATGTTGTTATTACTGCCTAGATTCTATATCTTTGCAAGAGAAATAGAAATATTTTTCAAGTGGTTTTTTAACATAATTTAGAAAATATTATGCTTTTCATTCATCTGACAAGTTGTTATTTGAAAACTCTTCTCTAGTTCCGTCCATTGCATATGCTTGATAGCATTTGTCTGACTTCATCGACAATTATCCAAATGTTGTTCTAACTTTACATTTAGTATGCTTTACCTTTGATATCCAAATGATGTCTAACTCCTTCGTTGAAAAGGATATGTGATCCTTGAATTTTCTCAGTAAACATAATTTGAATCAATCTTGATGCAACTACTTAGATAAGAAACACTTGCAAGTGACAAAAGGGTGAATTAGCCCTAGATGTAGTAGTTAAAAAATCAATATGCAAAAGGAGTGGCGATGCATAGAGGATTATCCTTAATTCCTGCCTCCCTATGCTTCACTTAATTGATGCTAGATGATCAATACCGTATGCCATAAAATAGGTCCAGGAGTTGCTTGGAATCTCTTTTGTTTTTTATCAAGCAGTGTAGGTATTATACTATATTATTTCATTCAATTAATCTTAATCTTTTACTAACCTAATTATTAGGAACTTGTCAATGCATTATGTTCCTTAAAATAGATTTATACACTAAATGTTAAGAATGTGCTGAAGAAATGTGGTAATGTAGCTGCATAGTAAGCCCCAACCCATTAGTAAACCATCTATTCCAGCCTTATCTAGGTATCAATGGACATGGCTACAATCTATAGCTTCAATCTTCAAATTCTTGCAATGAGATTCTTAGTTATGTTCTATTTTTTAGTGTTAATTGGATTGATATGCCACTTATTTGTAATTGCTTTTAAATTATTAGGGCATTACTTTACTTTGTAGGTATTGGAGCTTGGCAATATGTCTAAGAGCATTGGCATGCATATTTTGATAAGATGTAGGATTTATTCATTCACCAAATTCATCTAACAATGATGATAGTGAAATCAGTGAAGATAATAATGATAGCGATGTTGATGATGAAAGTAGTGATGAGGAAGGTTGATGCGAGAAATAGGGTGTTAGACAAGTTCATTTAATGTTTAATCTTAAATGTAATGAAGTTTGAACTTCCTGATTTGATTTAGATTTGTTTTTTGAGTTATAGTTAAGGATATTGTTCCCAAATTGTGTTGATGTGAAAGCATTATGTTATTGGGTTCATTTCATGTAGGATATGTGAGAAATATATGTTGATGTTTATGGTATTTAGTATATGTAATTGTGCATAAACTAAATAGGTATAACATGGCAAATATGAGGATTGTGAAAGCAGGCTGAAATCTATGTCATTAGAATTACCACATTTAAATGTTGCAAATTTGGCTTAACAATGATGTTTTAACGTCGCCAATATACTGTTTACAATGTTAAAATGTTGCTAGTAGGTTAACTTAAACAACATTTAAACATTGCAAATCGTTTAACTCAAACAATGTTTAAACGTTGCAAATAATTTAACTTAATTAATGTTTAAATGTCGCAAATAATTTAACTTAATTAATGTTTAAATGTCGCAAATGTTACTCATTCACTGCTCTTGTAATCTCATTTAATTTATGTAATTGTAGTTTTATTACATTTAAACATCCCATATAGTTACTTTTAGTTATGTGTAAACATTGCTAATGCTACTATTTTACTAAATTTAAACGTTGCAAATGTTACTCATTTAGAACGCTTTTTGTGTCCATTAATTTTTTAATTGTGGTTTCACTACGTTTAAATGTTGCGTATAATTACGTTTAATTACATGTAAACATCACTAATGTTACTCTTTTACTATGTTTAAATGTTGCAAATGTTACTCATTTACAACGTTTTTTGTGTCAATTAATTTTTTAATTATGGTTTTACTATGTTTAAATGTTGTCTATTATCTATTTTTAGCTATGCTTAAGTATTGTCCAATATAACACATTTAGCTATGTTTCTATTTTTAGTAATGTTTATTTTATTAACATTGTGAATATTTTTTGCAACAGACCTTTGGTAATGTGTATTAGCAAAGTTATTAAACGTGGCTAAATCTTTTTAGCGATGTTTATTTCATGTTTAGCAATGTTTATTAAACATCGTCTAATATCGAATTTGTTGTAGTGCTATCCTAAATCAATGGCTTTAATTTATTTTATCATTTATTTCAAAATTTTACACGGTTCACTTTTTAAATTGTTATTTCTTTTAATTTAAAGTTATACGGGTTATGAATAAGGCTTTTAAAATAATTTATAAGCTAACTTGGTGTTAAATTTATGATTAATTTTAAGGTTTTATAATATGCTACGCTAATGCACATGATATGCATTGGCCAGTATCCTAACAGAGCAAATATTGAGTGGCCCTTAGGTAACTCTCGAGTAAATATAAGCAACACTGAGTTGCTCCCATGTATAAGATAAGCAGCAATTGGTAGTTCCTGAGCATAATATACGAATGACATTTGATAGTTCCCCAAGTAAATAGATGAGCGCCCTGAAAGAGACTCCAAGTAACAAATAAGTAGCACTTAGTTGCTCAAAACTAAGCTTTATAATCAAAATACGACCCTTAGGTCCTTTATGTAAACTGTGTTTTCAAATGTGACCCTTAGGTCCATTTCATAAACCAAGTATTTGTAAATAACCCTTAGATCCTTTAGTTAAAATTGAATTTTATAAAAATATGGCCTTTCGGTTGTTTTCATGCCATGCCATGAACACATGTGATGTGGTAAACAGTGATTGAGCATATAAGTAAAGCTATGAATATAATTCCACAATTCAATAAGTCGGTCATCCATATTAATCATATTTGTGTAACAGTAATTACTATCGATAAGCCATGTCTATGATTAAGACATGCTCACAACACATGAATATCAATCATGGTATTACAACATACTAAGTTAAGTAATGATATAAATCAATTACATCACAAAGTCAGGTGATTTACTTAAGTAAAGTCGTAGTGACTCGACAAGCATGCAAGTGGTCATTTTATTTTACGACGTATTGTTACGTTAACTTGATGTAATCCTTAAGTACCAGTGTTCACCAATAGTCTCAAGGTTACCTATATTATATACGAGATAGTATGAGTAAATAAATTTAATCACATTGTCGAAGCCTACCTTTTTTTTTAAAAAAAAAATTATGGTTTAAGCCACTAATTCTTCCTATTCTTCATAGATGAGTAGGTAACTCTTTAAATTAGAAAAATTTGAAAAAAATTAAAGCCTTCTTGTATTTAAATCTACCTATGGACTTCATAGAAAAATCACCGCTTCTAATATATTAAGGATAATATTTAGCTAAAATGTGAAATATGATGTTTAATTGTTATATAACACCAGCTAGTATAATTTCTCCAATAGAGTAAAATAAGCAACCTCCAAAGATTTGCAAAAATAGGCATATATGTAAAATGCATGTCATAATTGTTATTTTAGAATTAAATTATAGGACTTGAGTTAACTATATTTAATTTGATGACTCGATCCTTCACAATATAGTGTAACTCGTTCTGACCTGGAAAAAAACCATTCATTGTTTGTTGACAATTTGTTTCCTTTATGTCTCTTTACATTTCGCGAAAGCGGTCCTGCCTGTAAATTAATATATAGAGGGCCATTTGCAAATGATTTATCCGTGTGGAACTTGTGATTCTAAGCTTTGCAGATCCAGATTGTGCAGCCCAACGTGTGCACGCGATTCACTTTATCTTATTCTTTTCGACCTCTAAATTCAGACAAACACCTGATCCTTAATCTACTCCATGAGTACTCTTAAATTGTACAAAAATATTTGCAAAATTTATCTAAGTCGAGTTCAAATCATGGATCAAAGTAGCCTATCCAAGCTGACAAACGCGGCGGATATTGCATACATTCCCGAATTTAATTCGTGTTACCGAGCCCTTTTAAGAGTTTTTCTTTTGAAAACTTTGTTTGGAATGCACTCCAACATGTTTTATAATTCGTTTCAATCAATTTGGATGCAGATTTCGAGATAAAAATTGAATCTTTATGCATATAATTATACACATAAAACTACAGATTTTTAACAAGAAAGTTCAAAATTTTTTGATTTATTTCCTTACAACAAAGTCGTTGTTGGGCAGTGTTAATGGCAGTTATTTATAGTATCCCACACGTAGTTTGTAGTGGTGGTGGTAGTTTGTCGAGTGGTGGTCGAAGGAGTAAGTTGTGGTTGTTTAAGGTTGCCTACGTAACGTTGTTTCCCTGACACTAGGAAAAATTTTCTAGGTATTGAAACCAGCTTGATGGACCAACTTTGGAGGCATTTTCCGACGATATGGTGGTGGTGGGGGATTGAAAGAGAGTATGAAGCAGTTTCAAGTGGTGGTCATGGCTTTGAATTTGAGTGAGTGGTTGCGAAGATATGAGAGAGAGAAAATCAAAGGTTGCGAATTGAGTTGCATGGAAATGGGAAAGAAAGAGGAAGAAGAAGGAAGAGAAGTGAAGGTCCCACATCGATTTTCTCTGCAAATGGATCGCGCACGTCAGTTTTCGATAAATGTGGAAAGAGGCGAGGGAACCAGGGGAGCGTGGAAGATTATTGGGTCGTTGTGTGTATACCAGGGTAATGTCCGTTGTATAGCTTTTGAAAGTGAAACAGTTCGCAAGATTTCCTCATTACATGTGTAAGCGTATTGTTAGAAATTATTTTTACATCATTTGTCTATGAAAATTTGCAAGTAAACTCAAATTAAATTTTATAACTTCAAATACATTGATTTTATTATTTTTCATATTGTTATTTTATATTTTAAGATACTAATATTTATTTTGATATCAGTTAATCATTTGATATTAAAAATTCAACATTTTTTAGTTCTCATTTTTGAGTTCAACTTTATGTCATATTTAGGGATGTCACCGAAATAAGTTTATGATAGGTTCTATAGAACTTGAACCCAACTTGGTACCATATGGACAACTCAAATTCGAAGTTGTCCTAGCAATTGGATTTTCAATCCTTCTTTTGATTTAGACTTGTTGCTTATGTGTGACTCCTTTCATGTTTATTATATTGATTTTTGTAATGACTTGATTAATGTATTTGACTCTACTCTTAAATTATAAAATTAGCTTCTTTTGGCTTAAAAAAAAAAATCTAGCCAACAAAAAAAATCAATATTGTTATTCACAATAGAAAAATTTTGTTTTTATGAAGCTATTAATTTTCGATGTCATGGTGCAGGACAATAGATAGGAGTGCGATATCTCAATACTGCTTACAAACACAATCAATTTCAAACAAGTTTTCAAAATATATGCTATGCATGAACAACCATATGAATGCAACATCACACACAGTCTTCCGATAACCAATGTAAAGTCTAGGGTTTGCACCCCCCTTAACTTTGGGTTAGGGATTTAGATCATACCATCAGTGCCTAGGTCTCACACTTAATAGATTTGTCTTATCTTTTGATTAAATATTATCTCTTACTACTATATAATATTAATATTATAAATGTAGCTCAAGTGTCACTTACATACCGAGCAATAACACCCTTAAGGACAAATTGGACTTAGAACCATTAAGGCGCGACAATCTCCTAATCACTTAGTTTGCACTTGGCGGAATAGTAATCCCCTGATTACTTCTGATGTGCCCTGTAGTAGTGATGGCCTTCAATATGCAATATCTTGTATAATGCATGTAAATTTTTATTTAAGTCGTAATAATTATTTAATGTTTTACGATGATCACACAAGGGTCAAACACAAAAAAGTTTTAATCACATCCAATGTAGACATGGGGAGCATTCACTTAATCATAATCACAAAACCACAATCATAATATTAGAAGGATAGTTTCCGGACTCACCAGCACATACACATATGCGCTTATACTTATTAATCCACCCCCTCACACATACACAATCGACATTGTCACACATTAAGTACAAGCCTACACTCGCATACCCCAATTTACATCCAATTTCCCATTCTTTTCCTTCTTCTCCTACCGACTCCTTTTTCCTTTCCCCTCTACATTAGACGCCTTCTCCCTTTCCCCCATCGGCTTCATTTCCCTTTTGCCAAACTCCCTTTCCATTTCCTTTTTCCTTTTTTCTTCCCTTTTCCTTTTCCTTTCTCTTCCCCCATCGGCTACCTTTCTTTTTCCTTTTTCCTTTTTTCTTCCCCTGTCCTTCTCCTTTCTCTTCCCCCACAAGCTAACTTTTCTTCTCCTTTTTCTTTTTTTTCCTCCCCTTTCCTTCTCCTTTCTTTTCCCTACTGACTACCTTTTGTTTTCCTTTTTCTTTTCTTCTCCCATGCTGGACATCCTTCTTCTATTCTTTCTTCCCCTGCTGGACTCCCTTCCCTTTTCCCTTTTTTCCTTCATGCTCCACACACCATCCACACTCCATATATATATATATATATTATAAATATAGATTTAGCGGGAATCGATGTAATCAAAATCATTTATATATTCGTAACAACATTCACATCATAAAAAAATAACAGTACATCACATAGTCCTACTCACCTGCTTCTTATCTTCGATTACTTGTAATAATCGTAGGTAGATTTGCGAAATAATTTTCTTCTCCTAAAACACAAGAAAATCATGCTATTACACTCTATTCATGATGAATATCATTTTGTCTACTGTATTTCCAATTATTCTATTTATTTCCTAAGCTAAATCCTTTAATTTTTATACACGTATTAAAATTATATATAAATTTCAAAAATAAAGCTTGTTTCGTGCAAAATTAGTCTAGTTTCATAGAGCTCACCTAGTGGATTGCGCTGGTGGTCCCGATTTGTGATTTAGAAGTTGTATGTAGAAGTTACGAAATTTTTTCTTCACTTTTTCTTTTTTTCTCTCTTCTCTCTTGCTCGTCCTTATCTCCTTTTGTTTTGTTTTCTTTTTCTTTTTCTTTTTGTTCGATTGTATTTCTAACGTGGGGCGAAGGGGGGCCAATCTCCATATATATAACTTTTTAATATTTCAGGTATGTTTATCGCACGCAATAGTTTACATAAACTTAGTAATTTTAGTATTTTATTACAAAATTTACATTTAAACTAATTAAATTATCCTGAGAATGATTACCTGCTTCAAATTTTTAATCGACTGTCCTAAGTTTATGATTTTAATTTACTTTATCGTTTATTCAATAATTTTTTCAATTTGCTTTTTGTGTTATTGTTATTCTTAATAAAATCTCTTGCAAGGTATTCTTAAGGCTTTTAGTACAATCTTTTAACCATTTCGATATTATACATAATTAGATTTTTGCGGATTTTACATTCTCCCCTCCTTTAAAAGTTTTCTCCTCAAAACTTCAAAATGTACTTGGATCTTTAAATAGTTAGGGGAACTTCTCTTTCATGTCGTCTTCCCTCTCCTAAGTAGCTTCTCTTTTAGAGTGTTGATTCCTAATGTGCTCAATTGGATTCCAATACCAATCAAAGAAAACAAACACAATTGATTCCATTGTCCAACTAAATGGTGTGAACCTTAGATTGAAGATGGAACCCTAATTGTGTGAAAAAAGAACACAATAAGAACAAATCCAATTACACACTAGATATGACTCACTAGCAATAATTGGATGTAACTTAAGAAGTATTGATATTACTCACATTAGTCCTTAAGCCAACTCGCCATAATTTCAACAATGAAATTGATAAGAGTGAAAATGGCTTGTAGAGGAGCTCTCCTACGATGCAAAATTAGATTTTTGTAAATGTTCAAAAAGTCCCTTAGAAACCCTACCTTGCAAGTATTTATGCTTGCTCTAAATAAGGCAAATTTAACAAAAGAAAATACAAGTAAAGAACAACATATGTGGTCGGCTATTAACTAAAGGAAATTACAAATAAAACCCTCACATGTGGCCGATTTCTTGCACCTCCATGGAGTAATGTAAGATTGGTTCTTCTTTGATTTATGTAGGTCTATGAATGACCCACAATTAAGCATTAGTGAATTTACCCACCATCTTGTAAAACTGATAAATGTACCTACTGAAATGCACAACAATTATACAATGGAAAAGAAGATACTAAACAAGTATCCTCAAGGTTTAATTGTTCAAAGAGGACCCTCGTCACCAAATTTTGTAATCTTTTAGCTCTTGCCTTGATGATAGGTATAGTAGGTATATGATTCCTATCATCTCCTTGGGCTTGTGAAAGATTTGCCCTCAAATCTGATAGGTCTTCATGAACATCATTGGACAAATAAGGTGACAAATCTACAACATTAAATGTAGTAGAGAAGCCATATCCTTCTGGAAATTCTATCATATATGCGTTGTTGTTGATACGTTTGACAACTCTGAAAGGTTAATCTCCTCTTGGTGATAGCGTTTGTGACTTCTTGTGAGGAAACATGTCTTTGTAAAGATTTGTCCAACTAAATAACCTAGAATATAAATTTTGGTTTTCCTGTTCTTGTTTCCTTGAAGTTTCTATTATTCCTATGTTTCTTAAAGATGTTCACTGTCTTCTGATGAAGTTTTTGAATCTCCTTGGCTCTCTCTAGTCCACTTAGGCTTTCTTCCTTTGTTACTGAACTAGCTGTGAGATCTAATGGATGAGTAGGAATATTGCTATACACAACTTCAAAGGGAGACTTACTGGTTGAACTATAAGTAGACCTATTGTAAGTGAACTTAACAATATAGGGACATAAGTCCCAATCAGTAAGATTCTTGCCAACCATTACTCTTAATAAGGTGCCAAGAGTAAGCTTAACAACTTTAGTCTAGCCATCAGTTTGTGGGTAACAAGAGGTACTATACATGAGTTTAGTATCAAGTCTTTTCCATAGTGTTTTCTAGAAAAAGCTGAGAAACTTAGTGTCTTTGTCAGATAGTATACTGTGTGGAATACTACAATTTCCTACGCAAAAAAGTTAGCTATAAAAAGTGTATTCTCTGTTTTGTGACAAGGCATAAAATGAGACATGTTGCTGAATCTATCAATAACCATGATAGAATCCTTTCCCTTTTGTGTCCTAGGAAGACCCAAGATAAAATCCATGTTGATATCAGTCTAAGATTTAGTAGGTATAGGCAAAGGCATATATATTCACTCTAAAGCCCTTTCTTTCCTTTTGCTCTTTTACATACCCCATACCTTTCTAGCACCTTATGAACATCCCTCATCATGCCCCTCTAATAGAAATGTTCTTTTAACAAAGCCAGAGTTCTTTTTTCACCAAAGTGACCAGACAATACTCTAACATGTGCTTCCCTCACTAACAGTTCTCTTACAGACCTATAAGGTATACACAACTTTCTAACTTTATGCAAAAATCCATTAATCATATAATATCCCTTAAATATCTTCCCCCTACAACATTTCTCAACAACTACTTTCGGATATTCATCATACATATATTGTTCCTTTAGTAATTCAAATCTAAGTAGTTTCGATTGTAGAGAAGTGATAAGAACATACCTGCGTGATAAAGCATCAACAACCATATTCATGTTACCTTTCTTGTACTTGATCACATATGAAAAACTCTCTAGAAAATCCACCCATTTGGCATGGCATTTTGATAGATTTTGCTAACCCTTGAAATGTTTTAGGGATTCATGATCTGTACAGATAATGAATTTTTTTGAAAGGAGATAATGGTACTATGTCATCAATGCCTTCACTAAGGAATAGAATTCTTTATCATATATTGAGTAGTTTAAAGTTACACCAATCAATTTTTCATTAAAATATGCAATAGGCCTCTTATCCTACATCGACATAGCACCAATCCCTATCCTAACAGCATCACACTCTAATTCAAAAACTTTATCAAAATTAGGTAAAACCAATACTAGAGCACTAGTAAGCTTTACCTTTATCTCCTTAAAACTCTTTTGGGCCTTGTCACCCTAAATAAAAGGAATATTTTTCTTGGTCAATTCAGTTAAAGGACTGATAATACTATTGAAGTTATGGACAAAGCGTCTATAAAATGAAGGTAGTCCATGGAAACTTCTTACCTCAGCAACTGATTTTGGTGTTGGTCATTCTCTAATAGTCCTCGCTTTCTCCTCATCAACCTTGACACTAGAACCAGATATAATAAATCCTAGAAATGTTACCTTAGTTTGGTAGAAAGAACACTTTTGGAGATTTGCAAACAATTGCTACGCCCTCAATACTAAAAATACCACCTGTAGATGCTTCACATGATTTTCTAAGTTTTTGCTATATATCAAAATGTCGTCAAAATAGATAGTAACAAATTTATCTAGAAACCCCTTCATTATATGATTCATTAATATCATAAAAGTACTAGGAGCATTACTCAAACCAAATGGCATAACCATCCATTCATATAATCTATGGCGTGTTTTAAAAGCGGTCTTCCACTCGTCTCCTTCTCTCATCTGAATTTAGTGATATCCGCTTTTAAGGTCCACCTTAGAGAATACCTATGCATCATATAGCTCATCTAACATGTCATCAAGTCCAGGATAGGATACTTGTATTTGATGGTAATTTTGTTGATAGCTCGACTATCAATACACATCCTCCTAGTGTCATCCTTCTTAAGGATAAGAAGGGCTAGAACAACACAATGATTGATACTCTCCCTGACAAAACCCCATTATATCAGCTCATCCACCTGATGTTTGAATTCCTTAGCCTCCTCAGGATTCATGCAATATGCAGGTCGATTTGGTAAAATTGATCCAAGCTGGAAGTCAATAGCATGCTTTATACCTCTCAAAGGTGGTAAACCTTCTGGCAATTCATCTGTAAAAAGATCATTGTAGTCATCCAGTACCTGAGATACCATAGGGGGTAAATGCTTATGCCCCTCCATATCTAAATTATACCTCATCTACAATAAATATACTGGTCTCTCATTATTATAGCCTCCTGTAACTCATACTATCCCACTAATAAGGTCTTATGCTTCCTAGTTTTACTTATCTGCCTCTAAACCTCTTGACCCTCTAAAGGTTTACTTATCTTCCTCTGAACCTCTTAGACCTCTAAAGGAGACATTGGGTTCAATACGATACATTTACCCTCTTTCTGAAATACATAAGTATTTCTGAAGCCATCATGTAAAACCCTCATGTCATAAAACTAAGGCCTACCAAGCAATATATAAGATGCACACATAGGAAGGATATCATATACAATCTCATCATAATATTTATCCCCTATGCTGAAAGGTACCCTAGCCCTTTAAGTAACATGCAGACTACCTTGCTCACTCAACCAAAGCAATTTATAGGATTTTGGATATGGGGTAGTTACAAGTTTCAATTTAGATACTAATGATGCAGCCACTACATTTGTACAACTACTAACATCAATAATAATAGTACATAGATTACCTTGTACTCTACAAAAGGTGTGAAACAAATTTTCCTTCGACTCATAATCATTAGTAGAAAACAAAGTCAAAGATTGGCGTAATACATTAATAGATAAATACTGATCACCTCTAACCCGACTATTGGCCCGATTGCTAAGCCCCCTATTCATACTATCATTTGATACGGCTAATGAATTTATCTTTTAACATACAAAATAACTCAATATAACTACAATACACTTAGCGTCAAATACAATACACATGACACCCCTTTTCATTCTTATAACAACACTCTACGACACACACACTCTTCCATAGTTCAACACACACTAAAGTAACACACATACCATGGCTTCACACACACTTCCACACTTCAACACACAACCACTACTACACACCTAACATAAAACCTCACTCTACGGTACACACACACACACTCACGGTGCAACACCCTTCAAACCACAACACACACTCTACAGCACACACATACACTCATGGTACAACACCCCACTCCATAGCTTCACTCACTTCAAGACATAAAGTGCACTCCACCAAAACTCACACACCTACAATGCACTTCACAATCACGAAAACAAAATGTGAATGGAAGTAATTATAGACACTTCTCCAAATGGTAAGCTAATGATTCTAGCTAGTTGAAATACAATCAAAGTGATCAATACATAATAACTCCACAAGTAATGATTGATTTGAATTCAAAAGGCTTCCTAATTCTCTATGGTAGGAGAAGCAAATACGAAAAAAATGCACTTCTAATTTAGAAAATTACAAGGAAACATAAAGTACCTATCAACAACTACTTCAAATTATGGAATTCTAACTTATGGAATTCAAATTCAAAGAACTTCCCCTTCTTCCACACATAAGGAGCTCACAGCAAGATGATGATTACAAAGGACTAATTTTGAAATTCCACTTCCAATTTTGCAACAACAAGGTATATCACGACACAATTACACATAATTACTTCAATTCCACTTCAAATAACTTCAAATAAGAAATGGAAGAACAAGAACCGTAAATCCCCAAATTCAAAATCATGCAATCCCTTCTCAAAACCTTGCTTTGATGCCGAAATTATGATGTGCTCAATTGGATTCCAATACCAATCAAAGAAAACAAACACAATTTATTCAAATGTCCAACTACATGATGTGAACCTGAAATTGAAGATGAAACCCTAATAACGTAAAACAAGAACACAATAAGAACAAATCCAATTACATACTAGATATGTCTTACTAGTAATAATTGGATGCAACTTAAGAAGTATTGATATTACTCACAATAGTCCTTAAGCCAACTCGCTACAATTTCAACAATAAAATTGATTAGAGTGAAAATGGCATGTAGAGGAGCTCTCCTATGGCACAAAATTAGATCTTGTAAATTTTCAAAAAGTCCCTTACAAACCCTACCTTGCAAGTATTTATACTTTCTCTAAATAAGGCAAATTTAACAAAAGAAAATACAAGTAAAGAACAACATATGTGGCTGGCTTTCAACTAAAGGAAATTACAAATAAAACCTTCATATATAGTCAATTTCTTGAACTTCCATGGAGCAATGTAGGACTAATTCTTCTTTGATTTATATAGATCCATGAATGACCCACAATTGAGCATTAGTGAATTTACCCACCATCCTGTAATACTGACAAACGTACTTGTTAGATTGCATAACAATTATATAATGGAAAAGTAGATACTAAACAAGTATCCTCAAGCTCTAATTGTTCAAAAAGGACCCTCGTCGCCAAATTTTGTATTCCTTTGGCTCTTGCCTTAGTGATAGGTCCTGTAGGCATATGATTCTTATCTATTCTATTGTACCTTGACATATCTTATAGTCTTGTTGAGCAATTCTCAAGCTTGAGTGTTGAGGACTCAAATAAGATGTTCTCGATATGTTAGATTAGGCTGAATCACCAAGATATCCATCTCGATCACTCTATTGAGATTTGGGATGTGCTCTCGAAGTAATGACATATGGAAGAAGTTATGGATCCTTGATAATTGAGGGGGTAAGGCTAGTCGATAGGCCACTTCCTTAACTCTTTTTAAAATCTCATACAATCTAACATACCTAGGGCTTAACTTTCCTTTTGTTCCAAATCTCCTTGTTCCTTTAATTGGCGTAACCTTCAAATAGACATATTCCCTTCGTAGAAACTCAATAAGTCTTGGGCAAGAAGCTTAGGTGAATCCCTCAGAGCCTAGCTTCGGATTAAATTCCTGAAAATAATTATATCACATACGGTGAATCAAGTTCTTTGACTTCCCTTCAATAGCAAGTTGGTAGCTGCCTTCCTTTGCCTCTAGGTCTTCCTTAGTTCTATCAAATAGAAGCTTTTTCTATTCTTCTTTTCAAGTCTACCTAACTCTTGTGGTGATCTTAAGTTTCCTTCATTCTTTGTTTGATGGTGGCAACCTTGTCTACCATTTCTTGTAACAAGTTTAGCCTAATTGCACTTCGTTCGATTCCATCCTAGTATAACTGATGTGCCTAAATAATTTAAGAACATAACACAATCTAATTGGAGAATTCAACAAGATAAACTCCTTAAATTAGCGTGAAGAACAATTTCAAAATGAACCTTAATTTTATGAACAACTTGACATAATGTGATGGGAAAATTTCTGACACTGTCAACCTTTTCAGAACCCAATCTAGATGATGATCCAAATTGCTCTTATCTACCTTATGTCTTTATTTCTAATAAAAAATTGAGAATAATCTTACAGGTATAATGATAATTCTCCATGGGATGCCAATATGTCCTACAACTCCCATTGGACACAGAACATTTTTCAAAATGACAATCAAAGACCCACTGCGATTGTTTTTCTATCCCGAAGCATTAGATCATGAAGATTTATGTTATTTTGTATCTTGTAATTGTTTTATGAACTATTTTGGTTGTATTTTGGTTTTGGGACACTTTTATTTCTTTGTAACTTTCATTTAGGGTTAGCCACGATAAAAGTGGCAAACTTGTAATTTTGAGCACTTTTTAACTCTAGGAGTAGCAAGTATAAATACTTGCTTAAGAGAGGGTTTGAGAGGCCATATTTTGCAGATTATACAATTCATATTCACATGAGAATTAGGGTTCCTAATTGTCATTAGACTCTTATCAATTTCAATCCCAAGAGTTGAAATTGTGGCGAGTGCAACACCTTGAAATTGTGAGTTGTATCAATTTCATTTTGTTGTGATTCTTTTCTTCTCTAGTGTGTCTTATCTAGGGGTGAATTGAGATAGTTCTTGGTCAGATTTTCTTCTATTTGTTGTCGAATTCTTTTGTTTAATTAAGATCCCTTGCAATTGAATTCAAATCATCCTTGAGAATTCCTCTTGAAAAACATGATTTTCACTTGTGGAAAGGAGTCCTTAGAATTGAGGTTTTCTTTTGAATTTTTGGATTATTTTGATGGGATTATATGTGATTAGGGTGTTATTAGAAGAGATTATCATTGTGGTTTTACAATTGTAACATTGAGCATTTGGAATTCATTACATCTTCACTAGGGTTCACGTGAATTTTGCCCCTTGTGCAGCCGGTTTGTTGTTGACCTGAGATTGCTTTTTCTTGAGTCTTTTAATTGTGCTTCTAAGTGGATTTAGGCACATCAAATTTTTGGTATCAGAGCACATGTTGAGAGCAGGGAATTGGTTTTATTTGATTTCGTGGAGTTAATCATCCATTAGGGTTGATTTAGTGAAACTACAAATTATGTTGATTGTTGTGGTTTTAAGCTTGTGAAATTACCTTGGCTTGGAATTTATTTTGCTATTTGTTGGAGTTGGATTGGGAAGGTTGTTGCATCATTTTATGATCACTAATTTTCGTGGAAGGTGATAGGATTAAAAATCCGACAAGACCTTTTCATTAGGGCAAGAACTAAAGGAATTCAAATCTTAGCGTTGAGGGCCCATTTTGAGCAGATCGACCCCATAATTATTTATATATTAACCTCTTTTCTATTATTCTTGTATTGTGTTTTCCAACAGGCACACTTATCATATTCTATAGGGCAATGGACAAACTCCCTCAGACTCAGATTGTGGGTTATCCATGGACCGAACTGAACCGGCGATGATTTGGGCCGATGGATCCTATAGAAGACCGGCATCTTGAAGACCATTTCTTTTATATATTTCTTATTTATGAACTATTTTGATTGTATTTTGGTTTTGGGACACTTTTATTTCTTTGTAACTTTCATTTAGGGTTTTGCCACCTTAAAAGTGGTAAACTTGTAATTTTGAGCAACTTTTTAACCCTAGGAGTAGCAAGTATAAATACTTGCTTAAGAGAGGGTTTGAGAAGGCTAATCATTTTGCAGAATAGACACCTCTTTTCTTGTGAGAATTAGGGTTCATACCTTGGTTCCAAACTCTTATCAATTTCAATCCTAAGAGTTGAAATTGTGAGTTATATCAATTTCATTTTGTTGTGATTTCTTTTCTTCTCTAGTGTGTTATATCTAGGGTTGAATTGAGATATTTCTTGGTCAGATATACTTGTTGTTATTCACGAATCCTTGTGATTATTTGAAGGAATTATCAAATTGATCCAATTATCTTTAAGGTCTTCCTTGAAAACGTGATTTTCACCATTGGAAAGGATTATATTTTATGGTTTTTTTTCTTTGTCAAATTCAGGCTTAATTTGCGTGGATTATATGAAATTAGAGTGTTGTTAGAAGGCATTTTCATTGAGGTATTCTGATTATATCATTGGTTGTTTGAATTTCATCATTTCATCATTAGGGTTCATTTGAAAGTGTCATTTTTGGATCCGATTTTGCCTTGACTTGAGATAGTTATTCTTAAGTCTTTTGGATGTGCTTTTAAGTGTGTTTAGACACATCATCTTTTTGGTATTAGAGCTCATGTTTAGAGAAGGGAATTGGTTGTATTCAATTTCGTGGAAGTGATCATCAATTAAGGTTGATTAAGTGAAAACCGTAATTGTGTTGTTGTTGTTGTTTGAAGATTGTGAAATTACCTTGGATTGGGATTTGATTTGCTAATTGTTGGAGTTGGTTTGTGATAAGTCGCAAATACCCTTATCTAGAGTAATGAAATTGTGCTTTATTGTTTGAAATTTTAGATGATTTGTTGAAGAGAAATGATGCTTAATGGAATGAATGTTAATTTCCCAAAATTTTCTAGAGTATTTTGGAGCCAAGGGAAGGAGTTCTGAAGAGTAGATCAAGTTTGGATAGGAATTGGATACAATACATGTGAAGTAAAGAATTCTTTGGGAAAGTACACAAGCGAGATACACGCCATGTACTTTACTTGTGTATACTGAAGTGGATGTCTGGAAAGTACATGAGTGAGATACACGCCCATGTACTTTGCTTGTGTATCTAAGTTTTGCTGCTGTGCAACGATGTTTCAAATACACGACCAATGTACACTCCCATGTACTTGCTCGTGTATATTCACATAAGGACACTTGGAAGAAAGCATGAGATACAAGAACGAGATACACTATCGGTATCACATCGTGTATGTATCCAACCTGAGTACATGTATAAATAGACCGTTAGTTGCCCTAAAAAGGAGTTTATGAATTTTGTACTTGCTCTGACTCTCAAACAGTAGGGGAAAGAAGATTCCGTCAATTCAAAAGGAGATTGAAGACCCACGAAGAAGAAGATTCTATCTTTAAGGGCTGTGACTATGAATTTTATTTATTCTTCCAGTAATTGTATTTCATTTGTCCAATTTATGGAGGAGTAGACTCTAAATCTGATTTTATTCGAAACTTCTCTGTCATGTGGATGAAGATTCGGTTTTTAATGCGAAGTTTTTGACTTTCTTATGATTAATTGCATGCCCTTCAATTGTTCTTAGATTCATAGATCGGAATATGAATTTATGCATGATATCATATTAGTTATTGAGAAATATGCTTTTATGAATAGATTTTAATGCAATTAATGAGATTTGATTGTTCTTCTAGAGATAGGAAACAAGAGTCTTCTGTTTACATCGATTATTTTGATGCAAATTCATGGCTTTATGCAATTCTAGGTTGCTATTAATTAGGAGAGATCCTATTTGATAAACCTAGGATTAGATAGGTTAATATACTTGAAAAGTAGTTAACTTGACTAGGGGAATTCGACAGTATAAGAAGTCAATTACGTCAATCTTCATAAAATCTAATGAATTACATGATAGAGAGGAGTAGAATAAGATTAGGTTGCTTTTGTTAATTGATAAATCTTCCGAACCATTGTTGTTGTGAGTTATTAGTTTTAAGATTAGAGTAATTAAGTTTCAACCAACATATTTAATCGTCGGTTAGATAATTGGAACGGGAGTTAGTACTAGTAGTTGGTGTATCTCTATGGGACGACCCTGTACTTGACACTATACTACGTCCACGGGTAGGTACACTTGCCTATTGCAAACGTAGTTAGAATTAGGAAGAACAGGCATTATAAATATTAAAGCTACGATTGGCAACGATCAGTTTGGGAAGGTTATTATATCATTTTGTGGTCACTAATTCACGGTGGAAGAGCAAAAAGTACAAAGTGTTGTGTACTTTAGCAATTTTTGGAACTTGCAAATCTTACCAAAATCCTTACCGTGAATAGCTTGTGGGCGTGAGGAGGTTGTGAAGTTTGTTGTTTGATTTCCATATGTGTAAATTCTGAATTGGTGGATTACAATTTGCCGATTACATTGGTTATTGATTAGTAAGGAATTATTTGAATTCGAACACATGCAAATTAAGTTGTGGGAGTTAATGTGCTATTTGAATTTGAATTCATTACTTACCAATTAAGAAGGCTTGCAATAAGTGAATTTGTTTGAATTTCAAATTGAAGTTGCTGCCTATTTTGTTGTGAGTTGTGGTTAGAACTTGTGGGGAGTGAAGTATATTTGTTATTATTGCTGTGGAATTAGAGTATATTTGTTGTTGTTTCCATTTCTTATTCTTGTCGTGGAGGTGGAGTGCATTTTGTGTTGTTGCCGTGGAGTTATTGGTGAAGTGAGTGCACCGTTGATTCGAGGGTGTGTGTGGTGGTGCAAATTTACGGAGTTTTGTTTAGTGTAAGGTGCTGCACACTTGTGGTTATTTGAAGTGTAAAATCAAGGCAAGGAAAAAGGAAAGTGAGTAATAGAATTTGAATTCAAACAACTCATTAAATGTGTGAAAGTAATTGAACTAGTTACTTTAAACACCTGTTGTTGTAATTTAATTCTATCTACTTGAAAGTAGTTGAGTGTACTTCATTTGTGGTTTGGTTGTGTACTTGAACCTTGGAAGTGTGAAGATATTATTGTATTGTTGGATTTAGTACAATCATGTCTAGTGAAATGTTTCATTATGCTAACTATTGTATCGGGACATGACTTCTTTTCAAACCATTGATGAGGGACAAAGAGAAACTTGTTCCATACTTCTTGTAGGGTACAAGGAAACTTGTGCGCAATTATTATTGATGGCGGTAGTTGTACTAATGTTGTAGCTACATCATTAGTATCGAAGTTGAAACTTGAAACTATCCCACATCCTAAACCCTATACATTACATTAGTTGAATGATCAAGATGGTCTTTGTGTGACCCAAAGGGCTAGGGTACCCTTCAGTATAGGGGACAAATACTATGATGAGCTTGAATGTGATATTCTTCCTCTTTGTGCATCCCATTATTACTTGGTAGACCATGGTTGTATGACAGGATGGTATTACATGATGAGTATAGAAATACTTATATGTTTAAAAAGGATGGTAAACGAATAGTATTGAACCTTTATGTCACCTTCAGAGGTCCAGGAGATGCAAAGACAGATAAAACAGCCCATCACAGATCTTGAGGATCATAGCCACATGATCAAACCATCAGAGGACCAAACTGTGCAGATGCAGACACCGATGTGGCCTAAAACCTTTAGAGGATCTTGATATCATAGTCAACGAGTAGACCACCAGAGAGCCAAACTGTTCAGAAACAGTTATGTTCACCTTTAGAGGTTTTAGAGGGTAATTGAGTAGTTAGGCCAAACCTTTAGAAGTACCATGAGGATTAGCCACATACAAATGAGTTAGAAAAGGAGGAAACAAGTTTCAGTGGAATAGGTTGATATAGGGGCAAACTTTAGTGGATAATGGGTCATTATTTGTGTTACAAAAGAGATATTTCTTGGAGAGAGAGAAGACAATCACAACCTGTAGTATTTCAGATATTGGATTTTGCAGAGATATTTCTTCAGTGACTTGCTAGGAGGAACAAAGTCTCTACTGCATTTGATCTACTAGA